>CM038676.1:258669221-258901670 GCA_021605205.1 Aegilops longissima | reverse complement strand
TACTCGTGCACATGACATCAACGCATAAAACCTGGCTCGGATGCCCTGTTGGGGAGCGTGTAATTTCAAAAATTTCCTACGATCACGCCAAGACCATGGTGATGGCATAGCAGGGAGGGAAATGTCCGTCTCGTACCCTCGTGAACCGAAAGCGGAAGCGTTATAACAACGGTTGATGTATCGTCGTCTCCACGATCCGACCGATCCAAGCACCGAGCGTCGGCACCTCCGAGTTACGCACGTTCAGCTCGATGGCGATCCCGGACTCGATCCAGCAAAGTGTGGGATGAGTTCCGTCAACCGCGGCGTGGTGGCGATGTTGATGCTCCACGGCGCGGGGCCGTCTAAGCTCATGACGATATGACTTCTCCGGCGCAGGCTTCGCCTAAGCTCATGACGATATGACGAAGTGGAATATGGTGGAAGGGGCACACCTGCAGCTAAGGAAGATCCGTAGATCAACTTGTGTGTCCATGGGGTGCCCCTGCCCCGTATATAAAGGAGTGGAGGAGGGAGGGCGGCCCTCTCTATGGCGCGCCCTAGGGAGTCCTACTCCCACGGAGTAGGATTCCCCTTCCTAGTCAACTAGGAACCCTTCCATGTAGTAGGAGTAGGAGAAGGAAGGAAGAAAGGAGAAGGAAGGAAGGTGCGCCCCTCTAGTCCAATTCGGACTAGTCAAGGGAGGTGCGGCCATCCCTGGCCCTTTCTCTCCTTTCCCTATGGCCAAAGAGGCCCAATACGAATTCCCGTAACTCTCCGGTACTCGAAAATACCGAATCACTCGGAACCTTTCCGAACTCGAATATAGTCGTCCAATATATCGATCTTTCGTCTCGACCATTTGAGACTCCTCGTCATGTCCTGATCTCATCCGGGACTCCGAACTCCTTCGGTACATCAAAACTCATAAACTCATAATATAAGCATCGCCGAAACCTTAAGCGTGCGGACCCTACGGGTTCGAGAACTATGTAGACATGACCTAGAACTATTCTTGGTCAATAACCAATAAGCGGGACCTGGATGCCCATATTGGCTCCTACATATTCTCGAAGATCTTTATCGGTCAAACCGCATAACAACATCGTTGTTCCCTTTGTCATCGGTATGTTACTTGCCGAGATTGATCGTCGGTATCAATACCTAGTTCAATCTCGTTACCGGCAAGTCTCTTTACTCGTCTGTAATGCATCATCCGTAACCAACTCATTGGTCACATTGCTTGCAAGGCTTATAATGATGTGCATTACGAGAGACCGAGATACCTCTCGACAATCGGATGACAAAACCTAATCTCAAATCGCCAACCCAACATGTACCTTAGGAGACACCTGTAGTACTCCTTTATAATCACCCGATTACGTTGTGACGTTTGGTAGCACCAAAGTGTTCCTCCGTAAGCAGGAGTTGCATAATCTCATAGTTACGGAACATGTATAAGTCATGAAGAAAGCAATAGCAACATACTAAGCGATCAAGTGCTAGGCTAACTGAATGGGTCATGTCAATCAGATCATTCTCCTAATGATGTGATCCGTTAATCAAATGACAACTCATGTCTATGGTTAGGAAACATAACCATCTTTGATTAACGAGCTAGTCAAGTAGAGGCATACTAGTGACACTCTGTTTGTCTATGTATTCACACATGTATTATGTTTCGGTTAATACAATTCTAGCATGAATAATAAACATTTATCATGATATAAGAAATAAATAATAACTTTATTATTGCCTCTAGGGCATATTTCCTTCATCTCCCACTTGCACTAGAGTCAATAATCTAGTTCACATCGCCATGTGATTTAACATCAATAGTTCACATCTATAGTGGATAACACCCATAATTCACATCGACATGTGACCAAGCCCAAAGGGTTTACTAGAGTCAGTAATCTAGTTCACATCGCTATGTGATTAACACCCAAAGAGTACTAAGGTGTGATCATGTTTTGCTTGTGAGATAATTTTAGTCAGCGGTGCATCACGTTCGAGCCGTAAGTATTTCTAAATTTCTATGTCTACAATGCTCTTGCGGGCTACTCTAGCTAATTGCTCCACTTTCAATATGTATCCAGATTGAGACTCGAGTCATCTAGATTAGTGTTAAAACTTGCATCGGCGTAACCCTTTACGAACCTTTTTCATTTCCATAATCAAAACATATCCTTATTCTACTAAGGATAATTTTGACCGATGTCCATTGATCTACTCTAGATCACTATTGCACTCCTTGCCAAGCTTAGTGGTAGGGTATGCAATAGATCTGTACCTAACATGACATACTTTATAGAACCTATGGCTGATGCATAGGGAATGACTTTCATTCTTTTCTATCTTCCTGCGTGGTCGGTTTTGAGTCTTACTCAATCTACACCTTGTAACAGGCAAGAACTCTTTCTTTGACTGTTCCATTTTGAACTACTTCAAAATCTTGTCAAGGTATGCATTCATTGAAAAACTTATCAAGCGTCTTGATCTATCTCTATAGATCTTGATGCTCAATATATAAAGCTTCACGGGTCCTTCTTTGAAAAACTCCTTTCAAATACTCCTTTATGCTTTGAGAATAATTCTACATCATTTCCGATCAACAATATGTCATTCACTATACTTATCGAAATGTTGTAGTGCTCCACTCACTTTCTTGTAAATCGAGGCTTCTCCAAAATCTATAAAACCATATCTTTGATCACACTATCAAGCGTTTATTCAACTCGAGATGCTTGCACGTCCATAGATGGATTCTGAAGCTTGCATATTTTGTTAGCTCCTTTAGGATTGACAAAACCTTCGGTTGCATCATATGCAACTCTTCTTTAATGAATCCATTAAGGAATGCTGTTTTGACATCCATTTGCGATTTCATAAAATGTGGCAATTGCTAACATGATTCGACGACTTAAGCATCGTTCGGTGAAAAATCTCATCGTATTCAACACATTGAACTTGTCGAAAACCTTTTGCAACAAGTCGAGCTTTGTAGATAGTAACACTACTATCGGTGTCCGTCTTCCTCTTGAAGATCCATTTATTTAACATGGCTTGCTGATCATCGAGCAAGTCAATCAAATCCATACTTTGTTCTCATACATGGATCCTATCTCAGATTTCATGGCCTCAAGCCATTTTGCGAATCTGGGCTCACCATCGCTTCTTCATAGTTCGTGGGTTCATCATGATCTAGTAGCATGACTTCGGAACAGGATTACCGTACCACTCAGTGCGGATCTTATTCTGTTGATCTCGAGGTTAGTAACTTGATCGAAGTTTCATGATCAACATCATCAACTTCCTCACTATTTGGTGTAGATGTCATGAAACTAGTTTACGTGATAAACTACTTTCAAATAAGGGACAAAGGTACAGTTACCTCATCAAGTTCTACTTTCCTCCCTCACTTCTTTCGAAGAAACTTCTTCTCTAGAAAGGATCCATCTTAACAACGAAAAAACTTGCCTTGGATCTGTGATGAAGGTGTACCCAATAGTCACCTTTGGGTATTCTATGAAGCGCACTTCTCCGATTTGGGTTAGAGCTTATCGGTGAAAACTTTTCACATAAGCATCACAACTCGAACTTTAAGGCGGCTTAGGTTTCTTTGCTAAACCATAGTTCATACGGTGTCATCTCAGCGGATTTTAGATGGTGCCCTATTAAGCGTGAATGCAGTGTCTCTAATGCATAACCCCAAAGCGATAGTGGTAAATCGGTAAGATACATCATAGATCGCACCATATTCAATAAAGTCTGATTATGACGTTCGGACACACCATTATCTTTGTGGTGTTCGGTGGCGTGAGTAGTGAAACTATTTCACATTGTTTTAAGCGAAGGCCAAACTACTAACTCAAATATTTTCCTCTGCGATCATATCATAGAAACTTTTATTTTCTTGTTACGATGATTCTTCACTTCACTCTGTAATTCTTTGAACTTTTCAAATGTTTAGGACTTGTGTTTCATCAAGTAGATATACCCATATCTGCTCAAATCATCTTGTGAAGGTCGGAAAATAACGATACTTGCCACGAGCATCAACACTCATTGGATCGCATACATCGGTATGTATTATTTCCAATAAGTTAGTAGCTTGTTCCATTGTTCGGAAACGGAGTTTTAGTCATCTTGCCCAAAAGGCCGGTTCACAAGCATCAAATGATTCATAACCAAGTGATTCCGAAAATCCATCTTTATGGAGTTTCTTCATCGCTTTACACCGATATGACCCAGCGGTTGCCACAAATAAATTGCACTATCATTATTAACTTTGCATCTTTTGGCATCTATATTTTGAATATGTGTATCACTCGATCGAGATCCAACAAACTATTTTATTGGGTGTATGACCATCGAAGGTTTTATTCATGTAAGCAGAACAATAATTATTCTCTAACTACATGAATAACCGTATTGCAATAAACATGATCAAATCATATTTATGCTCAGCATAAGCGTAAATAACATTTACTTAGGTTCAACACTAATCCAGAGTATAGGGAGTGTGCGATGATGATCATATCAATCTTGGAACTACTTCCAATACTCATCGTCACTTCCCTTTAACTAGTCTCGTTTATTCGTAACTCCTGTTTGAGTTACTAATCTTAACAACGAGCAGTATCAAATACTGGGCTACTATAAACACTAGTAAGGCACACATCAATAACCTGTATATCAAATATACTTTTGTTCACTTTGCCATCCTTATTATCCACCAAATATTAGGGCATTTCCGCTTCAAGTGACCATTTCCTTTGCATTAAGCACTTTCGGTTTCAGGCTTTGGTCCAGCTTTGGGCTTCTTCGCGGGGAGTGACAACTTACTTGTCTTTCTACTTGAAGTTCCTTTCTTTCCTTTGCCCTTCTCTTGAAACTAGTGGTCTTGTCAATCATCAACACTTGATGCTCTTTCTTGATTTCTACCTTTCGATTTCAACATCACGAAGAGCTCGGAATCGTTTTGTCATCCCTTGCATCTTGTAGTTCATCACGTTCTAGTAACTTAGTGATGGTGACTAGAAATTCTCGAGGATTGGATTTGACAGCGATGAAGAGGCTCAAGTCAACAGCGAAATGCACGGATGAAAAGAGATGAGAACGCGATCGGAAAACCAACTGCGTGATCCTAAAGAAAAATTTTGAAGGGAAGAGAAGTAATTCAAAACACCTACGTCAAGATTCCTAACGAGGAGAAGCGTGAAGGCGGAGGAGTAAACAAATTCCTACTCTCCGATATAACTAGACTCCAAAAATAGTTTTATTCTAGACTCAAGCTGGCCAAACTACGATCAATCAAGGGGCTCCTAATTGGTCGAGGCTACGATACCAACTTGTCACGTAATATCGACCCTATCAAAAAGGAACTCGAAGGTCCCACCAGGATAGACCCACATATTGAAGCGCTTTTGCAAGGTGGATATCATTACATCAACATTACATAATACATAGGGATACAACCAAGACATACAATGCCACATGAATACAACATCACAATACAAGCTCAACATCCGACTACGGATGAAACATAAACATAAGCTCAAACGACATCCACCACTGCTAGCCAGGCTGCCGGCACAGAACCTATCCACGATCGAAGCAAACTTGGCTCTCGCGTCATGATCATCATGAAACCTGTACACCTGGGTGGTGTAGTAATCTGTGAGCCACGAGGACTTGCAATCCCATTACCATGGGTATCAAGACTAGCAAAGCTTAAAGGAAAGGAAGGGGTAAAGTGGTGAGGTTGCGCAGCGGCTAAGCATATATGGTGGCTAACATACATAAAAGGCGAGAAGAGAAACAAAGGCAGTCGTCAACTAGAAATGATCAAAAGTGATCACGAACTCCTACTTCGTCGAGACATAACGAAACCCGTGTTCTCCTCTCGATCAACCCGAAAGAGACACTCCGCAGTTCACGCACCACGGTTGGTGTATTTTAGAAGAGTTTGCTTCAAGTTTACTACAACGGATATTAACAAATTCCCATCGCCACATAACCGCGAGGACGGCTCTCGAAGTTTATACCTGCGGGGTGTCCCAACAACCCATGATAAGCTCTCGCGATCAACGAAGGATATTCCTTCTCCCGGAAGACCGATCGATCTCGGAATCCGGCTACAAGACATTTAGCGACAATAAAACAAGACCAGCAAAAGCCGCCCGGATGTCTTGACAAATCCCGATAAGTCGCGCGATACCTCGTTCTCGAGGCACACCGGATAAGTCAAGCTACGAGTAAAACCAAGCCTCGAGTTCCCCGTGGTGGCCCCTTGATCTGCCGTTAGGACCAACACTTTCGAGAACCTGGCCGGGGCTAAAATAAAAGACCCTCGGGCTCAAGACCAAAGGAAAAAGGGCATAGGTGAAAAGCATGGTAAAAACCAATGTTGGGCCTTCTGGAAAAGTCTTATTCAATGCGGTATCAAGGGGTCCCATAAATCACCCGACCCGTTAGGGACATAAAATCCGGGAACATAATACCGATATAGCGGAAACTAGGGCGGCAAGAGTGGAACAAAACACCAGGCATAAGGCGAGCCTTCCACCATTTACCAAGTATATAGATGCATTAATAAATATAAGATATATTGTGATATCCCAACAAGTAAACATGTTCCAACAAGGAACAACATCTCCATGTTCAACAAGCAACAAACTTCATCTTCTGCAACTAACAACGCTATAAGAGGCTGAGCAAAGGTAACATAGCCAAACAACGGTTTGCTAGGTAGGGTGCAAGGTTAGAGAAATATGGCAATTTAGGATGGCTTGATAAGCAGAGTAATAGGTAGCGACCTGCGATAGAAACGAAGCAACTAGCATAGCAATGATAGTAATGAGATCAAGGTATGAGTCATCTTGCTGAAATCCCGCAAGGAAGAAGAAGCGAGTCCATGAAGAAGATGAGCGGATGAAGCCAGACCAAGCGTGAGCGAGCGAATCCTCACGATCATAGCAAGCAGGAACTAACAAGAAGAAGCACACAACAAGGTCAACACACACCATGAACAAGACATGATGCACAACAAGCATGATGCATGTAACGCCGGTTAATCATACTCAGTAATCTCACGTTGATGGTGCCACGTCACCTTAGTCCTTTGTAGTTAACCACGGGTTAATTCAAAGCAGTTTGAAATTCAATCCCAAAATTATGATGGCGATAAAAGTTTTCAAAAATTAAAACTAAAATGTTAGGGGTTGTCAAATATTACAAAGTTAATTATGATGGAGTAAACACATTTTTATAAAATGTCTAAGTTGTTATAATGAATTAAAAGCAGAAAAGGAAAATAAGAAAAAAAACAAACAAAACAAATAGAGAAAGAAAAAACCCCACAGCCAAGCTGGGCCAAGCAGCCCAGCCGACAAACCATATTATCCCCCTCCCATAACCCCCTCGTGAAGAAACCTAGCCAGGCCCCACTCCCCTCGTCCCTTCTCCTCCCCCCCGTCTCTGGATCGGTCGGCCCCAATCCCATCCCTCGACCAACGCCGGCGCCCACGCCACCCAGCGCCGCCCGCTCGGCGGGCCACCCAGCCGGGTAATATGCCGGAGAACGGCTCATCGGAAGCCATCGGAAGAGTGGAGAAAATGGTGAAGGAGGAGATGGGGGAGCGGCGGAGGGGTGCGATTCTTGCCCGCTGTCTGTCTGGCCTCGTGTAAATAGAGGGCGGACGGTAGGAGCTTGGCCGGCGTCTGGCCTCGTTTAAACTGAGGGCGGATGGGAGGAGCTCGGCCGGTGTTGCGTTTAATTCCGGCCCGCTCATGAACGGACGTGTGGCCGGAGTAGGATTCTTTGTTTGCATGCGAGTTTAACGGAGGGGTTTAATGGAGGCGTCGGGCGTGCAGCGGGCGGCGCAGTACTATTCGATTTGACAGCAGTAATGAGCCGGCAAATCACAAAGGCCCTCGCCTCTCGTGAAACCGACAGAGCTAGACTGCCCCGCCCTCTAGCCTTTAAAAAAATGTATATACTCCACTTTTGTACAGTAGTACTATTAAAAAGGCTTGTCACAATAATGGTGTCCAGCATAAGTGCACAACCCACCCCTCAAATAAAACTAAGCACGCTGGAATTCTTTGACAAAACTAAGCACCCTGAAATTCTTTGAGAACTAAACTGCTGGCTATATGATGCTGGCCATATATATTGTACATATATAATGTGAAGAAATGAGTGGTTTTCGTAAGATAACTTAATACTCACCTAGACGGAGGGAGTATTGGATTTGACAGCGGGCGGCACAGTTCCCGATACAACTTTAATGCAGACGAGGGAGGGAGTAACGGTTCCCGATATGTTGAACGGCCAATGCATCCTCCTTCAATTAATGCATGAGGGAAGTAATGGGAGGAGGTCCGGGAAAAGAGGCTGCACAATGTGAATGCAACGCAGTTTTCCCTCATTGCCCTTATATAAAGGTGCCCCTCCATTCCAATGCATCTACCACATCGTACGCACCTAAGCATTTGCCTAAGCACCTACACTAAGCGCAAAAGAGCTCACTCCAAACCCATGGCGGTGATGCGCGTGAGCGGCCAGCGGCTGCGCCAGATGGTCCACGACGCCGGCCTGCGGCATGGCGTAGAGGATCATCTCCAGACAGTGTTGGAGACCGGCCAGCGGGCGCCGAGGATCCATGTCCACGTCGGGGGACATCGTGTCGTGGGTTGGAGCGGCATCGTGGGAATCGCGTGTGGGTGTGGTAGTGGTAGAAACAAGGAACATGATGGTCGCCGTGGTTCAACTTCCATGGACAAGTTGTCATGTCTTCTGACACATGTATATCAAAACTAGAGTGTTTATATTTCAAGCACGTGAACAAGTATTATTCTACTACTTTGGATCCATTGCAACGCACGGGCCAAAGACATTGGTAGTAGTAGTGTCCATCTCTATCTCTAGAGGCCTTCCTCGTTCATCCTTTTCTCTCACAAGATAAACTACTCATACAAATGCATCTTGACGTTTAGTGGAACGCACGAGGATGTTTCCTTGGGGTCTCTCCGGTCTGGCGTGGCCATAGTTGCAAGTTGGCGCCTTGAGATGCCGACGTTGAGGGGCACTCGGTTTCCTCCGATGAGCAAGTAAGATGAGTTTGATCACGTAGTAAATGCATTCTAAAGACTACTTCCGTGTCCATTTCCTAATTCTCCCCCTGCCCACTGTTTCACAGGTTAGGCTCGATGCGAGTGGAGATTGGCTTGCATATGTACGGGAGGGTACCAACATCAATTTGCACAACATTTACAACGGTGACACCGTTCCCGTAGAACCTTTGTCCAACATTGGGATCAGCCATGCGACGGGCCACGGCATGAATTGGTACAATGGAACCACAGTGAGATTGAAAAAGATAGCACGAACCTTGCACATGGCGGTCGAAGGCAGACCATGCTGTCTGCGGCCGATTTGTTGTTGTACGAGTAGGAAGACGCTGTGCTCCTTTCTAACCGCATCTTCGCGGTGACAAACCAGGGGACTTATTTTGTATGGGACACATCCTATGATATACTCCCTCTCTCCTAGTTTATTTGTTTTGAATCTTTTCGTTTTATAAGTTTCAAATTCAAATTTAGACCTCCCCATCACATGTTGAGGTTACAGTGTCCATTAAATCGTTGCGTGCATGTATAGTAAAGAAACAAATCTCAAGTTTGGCACGAGTTCGTGCTGCGGGAGCACCACAAGCCCTGGCGCAGGAGTTACATTTCCTTCTCAGGGCCGTCGAGACTGAGCTTCAGCGCCTTACTATACATACCTTTGAGTCAATAACATGTGGACCCGATAGATGACTGGTCCACATGTAATGCTCCCGTAGGCAGAGGGGCAGTGGGGCCAAGAGGGGTGAGCCGCAGGTCGGGGGACGTGTGGTTTCATGGATTCAAGCTGCGTCGTGGGAATCGCGGGTGGCTGTGGTAGAAACTTGATGCTCGCCGCATTTTAGGTGGCCCACATGTCATGCACACAAAGGCGAGGGGCGGTGCGGCCGAGAGGGTGAGGCGCGTCGAGGCGTGGTGCCGTGGGTTGAGAGGCGTTGTGGGAATCGCGAGATGAAACGTGATGGTCGCCGTGGTTGAACTTCCATGGACAAGCTGTCATGTCTACGGACACATGCATCGTGCATACCGATCACCGGAAGGAGTAGCAGAGAAAGCTATATATGCGGATAAATAGTTCCTTATAGTCAAGCGGACCCACGCTACTACTCTGTTCCAAAGACATGCACACCATCAAAATTGTCCATCTATATCAATATACACCGAGAGGGAATAATTTTTTTACAAGAGAGGAAATAGTTCATCCATCCATAATGCCCTCCTGCTGGTGCAGCCTTTTCTTCTTCTTCTTCTTCTTCTTCTTCTTCTTCTTCTTCTTCTTCTTCTTCTTCTTCTTCTTCTTCTTCTTCTTCTTCTTCTTCTTCTTCTTCTTCTTCTTCTTCTTCTTCTTCTTCTTCTTCTTCTTCTTCTTCTTCTTCTTCTTCTTCTTCTTCTTCTTCTTCTTCTTCTTCTTCTTCTTCTTCTTCTTCTTCTTCTTCTTCTTCTTCTTCTTCTTCTTCTTCTTCTTCTTCTTCTTCTTCTTCTTCTTCTTCTTCTTCTTCTTCTTCTTCTTCTTCTTCTTCTTCTTCTTCTTCTTCTTCTTCTTCTTCTTCTTCTTCTTCTTCTTCTTCTTCTTCTTCTTCTTCTTCTTCTTCTTCTTCTTCTTCTTCTTCTTATTCTTGTTCTTCTTCTTCTTCTTCTTATTCTTGTTCTCATTCTCTGTGGGAGACGGCTTCAACAAGCTCTTTGGACTTTGCAGCTATCTCGAAACTCACACGGGCATCAAGGGCAGCATATGTTATCCGCTCGTACGTCAAGGGATAATTCTCCCATCCAGACGACCTTAATGCCACCGTCTCGTCACCCTTCTGAAGATTTGTACCGAGCACAAAATTTGCTACATCGAATAGGGATGGTGTCTGTTTATCACAAACTTCTACAGGAATTTTGTTTCTGGTTTGTAGGTCAGCGATGCTTTTTAAATCAAGGTTGTACGGCTCCAGCTTCTATTTGTCCCCTTCGATGGCTGCCCCACAGAAGTATACGTCCTCCCGAGACAAGAAATCGTGAAGCTCACCTGGTATGGAGGGCGAGTGTATGATGTGGTACACCAAAACATCATCTTCGAGGCACAGCTGAAGGACGGCAGCGCGCTGGATCTTCCCAGGGGCACGCTCCGTGTACTCTGTGTCGAGACCGATGATCCTCGTCTCTACCTTTTCGAGGGAGTTGGATGCATTGTTGATCCACTGCGGAACAACCCTTGGGTGGACGGTGACGGTGGCAACTATGCGCATCGAGCCTTCGACGAGGACATGTTGGACGCTAAAAACCTGCATCTCGATCTCTATCGCCATTTGGAACCGCTAGAACGGAGGGCTATGGTTTGGAGAATTAGGATTAGATGGCTAGTCTAACTGAAGTAGTAGATGATTATTTAAAGAGGTTAAAACAATGTGAACGTAGTGGGGTTTGGATGCAAATGAAGACGAAGGGGAGGTGAAGAAGCCGAGGAGAATCGGTTCCCGATGGAGAAGTAAATGGGAGAAGTGGCGTGCAGGCAGTTGATTAGACGGCTAGGTAGACTAAACGAAAAGGCTATGCGGGTAGACCAATGAGTCGTACCTATTCATGTATGTGCCCATCCTTCCTGATAGGTGGGACCTATGCAAACAGATAAAAAATATGTCGTAGTTTTTTTTGAGCGCATGAGTGGGAGACACAACATTCTCTGGTTAAGGAATACTCCCTCCGTTTAGGTGAGTATAAGGCTAGTCATAGTAGGGGTAACTTAGGTAGTAACTTAACACATCCCAAGATAATTTTGCTTATGTGGCAAGTATTTAATGAGGAAAGAGATGCTTGTGGTAACATAATATGTTACTGTAACATAGCGCTTGCCGAGGCAAGATGAGTCTATGAGCTACTAAATGAAGCCATCTATGACACTACTAGTATGTTATTTTGCACTATAGAGGTAGTAACTTAGACTAGTGTCATATGCATGACACTAGTATAAGTTACTCCCCAATATGACCAGCCTAAGTCACCTTATGAAAACCAGGTTTTCCCAAAACCTTTAGGCGTGGAGCATTAACTTCCTTCTCAATCCCCTCCCAGCCTCGTTAGCCAGCGTTCTCTTCCTCTGTTGTCGCGTTCTACCTTTTCATTTTCCTCTTCTCAAGTGTGGAACGATCTGCATGTCGTCCTTGATGCACCAGAACGACCACTGCATGCATCGCGGCAGAGCGTTGATTGGGCATGCACGAGAATTTGGTTTTGCTCGCAATATGGATGATACCTGAACGATGAAGTGAACAGGCATGCTAGCACGGGAGACCTATTTACGCTATACAATACTGGAGTACTCATGTACCTACTAGTAGTAGTAGTAGTAGTACAACTGTGGTACACTTGATGGTCAAAATACTATTCATACAGTCCTCACAGTGAAGTGACAACACCCTGCGCCTGACACTAGTCCAGGCGGCGTGTTCGGGTTACCAAAGTCAGCCTCACCCTGTGCACAATGAAATCTGTCACTGCCGCTGTACAACACATTGGCGCTTCGCCTCGTCTCCCTCTCCGCTCCCATAGCACCACTCCATCTCCATCTCCTTCTCCGTCTCCATCTCACTGTGCCCCCGTGTACCGTCGCCTCACTCGCCTCCCCCAGTACCACTATTCCCTCGCTAGCCGCTCCAGCACCGACATCCTTCTCCCCCGTAAATCAAGCCCCCTACCAAACTCCACCATGGCCAAACGCGAACCGCACAGCATCCATATGAGCCGTGATTGGAGCAATCTCCCCAGTGACATCCTCGACCTCTGTTGTTCGTGTATGGATATGTTGAGCGCCCTGCGGCTGGCTGCATGCTCGAGGGACATGCACACGGCCATCGTTGAAGCGAGGCCTAAGCTTTTCAAGACACCCTGCTTGCTGCTATCTGGTCTTGCGAGATTGGCTCACCATGATACGGAGGTGTGCATGATGCCCATCGACTTCAATCTGATCTCCATTAGCCGAAACTTCTTTGCAGGTATGTAGTTGGTCGCCGTACATCATTTCCCTCGATGTCGATCCGATCACCATCGCCCGAAAGTTCTTGGCAGGTATGTCTTGGTCGACATGAACTCCCATCGATGGCTGCCTTGAGAGAAGACGGTAAAAGTTGGTGCTCGTGAACTTCCGGACCTCCCATGAGATTATCCTTCCTCCGTTGGATTATATAGAGTATTACCATCGCGGTCCAAGTCATCTAGATTACTATGTCGGTTGGACGGACCTTGTTTTGCGAAGATTGTAATCGCCAAGTGCCCACACGACATGCAATTACGCAGACTTCAAGCTAATTGGCTTGTTCGACCGCGGACTCGCCTATCTTTACGCCGGTGCCTTCTTTAGCTGGAGACAACTCGGCTCGCAGTGGATCATCGTCAAAGCTGATACACACTTCTGTGATGCTATTAAACACAATGGCATCATCTATGCGATCGACAAAGCAGATGGCACCACGTATTGCTGGGACGGCGCATGTAAGTTGTTTCCTCTCATGTTAATGATGACGCCATGACACTTTTTGAACTTTTTGTGATGATTGGCATATCTCTGTTTGAGCAGAATTTGAGTAGAACTATGGCAATGTATTAGAGACGCCGTAAAACATCTATATTTGGAATGAGTTAATTCATACGATTGTGACCATGTCATTACAACCAATTTGTACCCTGAATAATCAAACGGTTAGGAATATATGGATATTATCCTTATTTTACAGTAATCTATATACTACTACTAAATATGAGTGTGTATCAATGGCCATGTTAGTTTCCTCATTTTCATGATGTATAAACATGCACCACACTGTTGGTTTCATCTAACCATACATTAGGGAAGTAAATGTGCATATGGAGAACTCTATATTTGGAAGTAGTGAAATCCTGCAATGCTTACCATGTGTACATACCTATATTCGCCCTTCAGCAATCAATGGCTAGAATAATATCCTCACAAAAAATTTGCCCACAAAACATGAGTATATAACAATGCATGGTCTGTTAATTACCTTGAAGAATTTGTTTGTGAGGACAGAACATGATTACATAACATGCATGACATGGTAGTTTCCTGTGAAGAATCGATTGCGAGATAACATGAGTATAACCATGCATGGCACTTCTATATTTTCGAACCCAGTATACATTTCCCTATATTTTCCTCCCAGTTCCAACGGGGACATATTAATGTTGTTTCTTGCATTATCCTACTCATACTCTGAACAATGCTGATCTTACATTAACAATGCCTGTCCTTTTGATATGATGCATCGTCCCTCGATTTACGCCCTTTGTAATCACACCACCTTTGCCAAAAACAGGGAAGCACAACTGGTTCCTCGCTCGATCGATAATGGCAAAAGATCGATGATCATTCGGACACATGAGCCGGAAAAGTTATATTGCAAAACCCCATCAGATACAAGCACCGTGTATACGTGAGTATTCGGACGATGGCTGTTACGCCTATGAGCAGGATACCAGCTTGTTGGGGCCTTTAGGATTTTTAGTTGGGCGGGTAAACAGCCTTGGTTCACACTCTCTTTCTGACTCAATTATCCAATTAACCAGGAGATCACCGTTGGCAAGGACCTTGATGGCGAGAGGCTCTGTTTGCTATGTAAAACTGTGTCTACACGGCGAGCCCAAGGAGTTCGGGAGCAAACTCCCCGATTGTCAACGATACAACCTGCAGCCAAAAGAAGGTGAGAATGACAAAGGCATCCGGATTAACTTTGATCCTTGGATGTCTCAATTCTGACGAGCGTGATGTGGTTCGAGCCTTGAGTTGATAGGTAATTGGGCTGTTGCATCAAAAGGGTGGAGTACTGGTGTCTCCGGATCACCGGATCGTCAAGCGGGCTGCAAATTATGATGGTGTTGGATCATCTCTTGAATGACTTTGTTGTCTTTGCTGCTGGTTCGGATGGGTAGTTCTTTCTTTTGTTATGCATATTCCTTGTGTCACGCCCAATATGCGACCCTATCCAAAAGGAACTCGAAGGTCCCACCAAGGATAGACCCGCATATTGAAACGCTTTTGCAAGGTGGATATCATTACATCAACATTACATAATACATAGGGATACAACCAAGACATACAATGCCACATGAATACAACATCACAATACAAGCTCAACATCCGACTACGGATGAAACATAAACAGAAGCTCAAACGACATCCACCCTGCTAGCCCAGGCTGCCGACCTGGAACCTATCCCCTGATCGAAGCAAACATCGCTCTCGCGTCATGATCATCGCAAAACCTGTACCTGCAACTGGTGGTGTAGTAATCTGTGAGCCACGAGACTCAGCAATCCCATTACCATGGGTATCAAGACTAGCAAAGCTTAAAGGGAAAGGAAGGGGTAAAGTGGTGAGGTTGCAGCAGCGGCTAAGCATATATGGTGGCTAACATACGCAAAAGAGAGCGAGAAGAGAAACAAAGGAACGGTCGTCAACTAGAAATGATCAAGAAGTGATCCTGAACTCCTACTTACGTCAGACATAACCCAGAAACCGTGTTCTCCTATCGATCAACCCCGAAAAGAGACACTCACGGTTACGCACACGGTTGGTGTATTTTAGAAGAGTTTGCTTCAAGTTTACTACAACCGATATTAACAAATTCCCATCTCGCCACATAACCGCATGCACGGCTCTCGAAAGTTTATACCTGCAGGGTGTCCCAACTTAGCCCATGATAAGCTCTCGCGATCAACGAAGGATATTCCTTCTCCCGGAAGACCCGATCAGTCTCGGAATCCGGCTACAAGACATTTCGACAACAATAAAACAAGACCAGCAAAGCCTCCCGGATGTGCCGACAAATCCCGATAGGAGTCGCACGTACCTCGTTCTCGTGGCACACCGGATAAGTCAAGCTACGAGTAAAACCAAGCCTCGAGTTTCCCGTGGTGGCCTGCAGTTGCTCGGTTCGGACCAACACTCAAGGAGCACCGCCCGGGGCTAAATAAAGATGACCCTCGGGCTCCGAAACCCAAGGGAAAAAGGGCATAGGTGAGGCAAATGGTAAAACCAATGTTGGGCCTTCTTTGAAAAAGTCTTATTCAAAGCAAACTGTCAAGGGGTCCCATAAATCACCCGACCGCGTTAGGGACGCAAAATCCGGGAACATAATACCGATATGACGGAAACTAGGGCGGCAAGTGGAACAAAACACCAGGCATAAGGCCGAGCCTTCCACCCTTTACCAAGTATATAGATGCATTAATAAATATAAGATATATTGTGATATCCCAACAAGTAAACATGTTCCAACAAGGAACAACATCTCCATGTTCCAACAAGGAACAAACTTCATCTTCACCTGCAACTAACAACGCTATAAGAGGGGCTGAGCAAAGCGGTAACATAGCCAAACAACGGTTTGCTAGGTAGGGTGCAAAAGGTTAGAGGCTGACATGGCAATTTGGGATGGCTTGATAAACAGGTAATAGGTAGCGCAGCACAACGATAGAACAAAGCAACTAGCATAGCAATGATAGTAGTGAGATCCAAGGTAGCGGTCATCTTGCCTGAAATCCCGCAAGGAAGAAGAACGAGTCCATGAAGAAGATGAACGGATGAAGCCGAACCAAACGTAGACGAACGAATCCTCACGATCGCAACGAAACAGGAACTAACAAGAAGAAGCACACAACAAGGTAAACACACCACCATGAACAAGACATGATGCACAACAAGCATGATGCATGACAAATCTAGATGGGGCTACTCATGGCAAGAGATGATGCAAACAAGAGCAACACATCAAAGCAAGTTTAAATGAGGCCGGAAACAACATATAACAATTCCGGTAAGTCCTCATATGCAAATTTCGAAATTGGTCCAGATCTGAATAAACCTTATGTTCAAGTTGTTAAACAGCAACTTAAGATGCACCACGATGATCTACACGAAATTCTAGTCAAGTTACATATAAAGTTCATTAGATTCGGAGCTACGGCCTAGAAGATATGAGCAAAACAAGATAAGCATGGCATTGATGAAAAATGCATGCAAACATCAAGCAAACACCTCAAAACAAGGATGCAACATGATAATATGAAACTACATGCAAAACAAGCAAGTTTCATATAGAGCACACTCAAAACGGAGCAATGGTGCAACACATACACACTATACAAGGCATGACAACAATCATTCCATAACAGCAACTAGGCATATTGCAAGCATCAAAACACTATGCTACAGCACCTCAACGTAATAACAAAAGGCATGGGCATGAAGTACAGGTAAAGCATTACAAAACATGAACACTGAGCTATCTCCAGAAATCACTAGAACATGCTCAAAAAGACATGGCAAGATTGCAAATAATAACAGTTTCAGACTTTGCAGAAAATAACATCAGGTTGCAATGTTTAGAGCTATCAAACAACATGTTACAAGAACTTATCATGGCAAACAAAGGCATGACATGAATCTACTCAAAGCATAGAACAAAAGTACCTTACTGCCCATAAGCCAAAAGGGATTAGAAAATATGATGGCACCCATGTAAACATGGCAAGTTATATTACAGATTCATACATGGCAGGAACAACGATAAGTAGGCATGTTGGTGAGCTTGAACCACTCACCACAGAGAAATACATGGCATGGAAAGGCAACCAACAGTAAGAAGACATGGCATAGAATCTATACATGGCAAGATAAACATCATAGCATGCAAGGATCAACTACAACAACCTTGGCAAAATTGAATAACATGTAAACAACCTGCCAGGAAACATTTTATAGCAAAAGTAGAGCTCGATTGACTCAAGCTAGGGCACTCCATAATTGCAAACAAGGGCATGGATGGATATAGCAAGACATGTAGAACAAAACATCCTTACTGAAGTAACTCAAAATATGCATGGATCTCTCTGTATCATCAAGTTAACATGGCATAAAAATATCAGCAGAACAGGGCTGAAATCAGCAACATCATGAAGCCTAGTTTGCATGCTTGTGCTAGTCACCACATAGATCACAAAAATACATGGCGTACACCCCTAGAAAGATGGCATGGCATATTACAAAACACATGTAGGACTCAAGTCCATAGGGTGCACACATCAATCATGGCAAAAATGACAAAAGTGCATGTTCTGTTAAGAAACAGAAACTAACATCACATAGCACTCTTCCAACAGCATTTCGGGCATTAAGATGAGCTCAAATAAAAATGACGCAATGAGGTGAAATGATGTACTCGTCGGGGCGAACATTTTGACATATTACACGCACAAAACGGAGCAACGATGACAGAGTTATGATGCGACGAAAATGCATGGAAATATTAGCAGATAAACGGGACTTGGGCGTTTTCGGGGAAGGGAAAAGTCAACCTTTGGATCTGGATCGGGGCACGGGAACCGAGGCCGATCCGGAGCTCTCGCCGGAGCTGGGCGGATCCGGCCGGGGAGGAAGGTCGGAGAGGCGGCCGGAGGAGGCGCCAGCGACGGGCGGGCTCTCATGGGCGGCGGCGCCCGCGCCGGCAAGCGGCGCCGGTCGGACGCACCGGAGGAGGCGCAGGGCGCCCAGCCTTCGTGAACGGCGGCGAGGTCGCCGGAGGCTGGTCTTGATGGCGGCGGCGCGGCACCGCCGGAGCGGGCGGCAGGGCGGGGGCGCGGGAGGCGGTTGCGGGTCATGGGGCGGCTCGGGCCGGCGGGCGGGCGCGCGGCGGGCGCTGGGCGGCGCTAACGGCGGGCTGACACGTGGCGGCGGTGGGACCGGCGGACATGTCCGGTCGCGGCGGGGGAAACGTCCGGCGGCGCGGGGAGAGAGACAGCTAGGTTTTGCTGCGAAAATTTCGGGGGAGGACATATATATAGGTAGAGGGAGCTAGGAGAGTCCAAATGAGGTGCGGTTTTCGGCCACGCGATCGTGATCGAACGAACGAGAGCATGGAGGGGAGTTTGCTGGGTTTTGGGCCACTATGGAAGGGGTGTTGGGCTGCAACTCAAAGAGGGCTTTACGGTTACCCGGTTAACCGTTGGAGTACCAAACGACCTCCAAATGGCACGAAACTTGACAGGCGGTCTACCGGTGCTATACCAAGGCCGCTTGACAAACCTCGGACCATTCCGAGACCGTTTAACACCCGCACACGAAAAGAGGTAAAAGGGGGCGCCGGGAGACATAGGAGTGCCGGATTGCAAAACGGACAACGGGGAAAATGCTCGGATGCATGAGACGAACACGTATGCAAAAAGAAATGCACATGATGACATGATATGAAATGCATATGATGACATGGCAAAGTGCAACACGCAAGCAAATGACATGGAAACGACGGCGAATAACTGAAGGACACCTGGCGCATCGAATCCGGGGCGTTACAACACTCCTCCACTAACAAGAGATCTCGTCCCGAGATCTTAGGACCGAGACGGAAGGGAAAAAAGGGATGAGGTGAAACAAGAACTCAAGAAAAGAAGCAAAGAATCGAGAGCACACGAGAAGAAGAGAGAAACGACGAGAAAAGCGAGAATCGAAAGCTCACGGAATCAGATAGACTCTGAAACGACTCCGGTTAGAATGAGAAAAGAAAGGGATAAGACTGAAAGGATTTAGGCAGCACTCCGGCTAAAAATGGGATGATTAGAACATGAACTTCACAGATGGAAAGGCACTTGACGAGATGAACAACGCAAAGCCTCCGGAAAGAATTGAAAGAGGATTGAATGAAAAGAATTTAGAATGATTGAATGGATTTGTTGAGAAAATCAACCACGAAAAAAATAAGCTTGTTGTGGACTTATGGAAAACATCTCGAAATCATGAGGTGATAACCGACCACAAGCGGAAATGATTGGATAGCTTAGAGGAACGAAGAAATGCGAAACTCCACTTCAAAAGAATACGGAGATTTAATTGCACTTCGAGATGCAAGAAGAAAAGGTACTTGAATTCCTCCAAAAGAATCTTGATGAACACTTGAAGAATGAATTAAATCATGACGAGCCACCGTGAAGAACTCCGGTAACAAAAAGGATGATGAGATAGAATGAAGGATGAAAGAATAAGATGAGCCTTGCGTTGATTTAGATGGGGGTTCCGACGAAATGGCCGAGGAAATAATTGAACTCTGGAAAAGAAAAGATGAAAAGACTTGGAACTAGAATTTATTCCTCAAGAACAAACTCCGAAGAAAAAGATTAATCACTTGGATGAAATAAGAATAAGATTTATTGTATGCTTATCCTTCATCAAAATAAATTGATGACCACCAATGGATTTTTGCATATTACTTATTCTTCTTGAAAAAGGATTGAGAAGGGATAGCACAAACTTGAGGAAGGTCTTCATGAACCACCGGTAGGATTCGAAAGAACGAATGGATTAAAATGATAATCAAGGAAAAAGAATCTTGAACGAACCACCGTGAGAAATTCGGAAATGACTGACGAAAGAGAATGAATCACCGGGAAGAATTAGAAAAGCACAAAGATACTTGAGGGAATTTAGAGAAAAGAGATCGAAGAGATTGCAAACTGGTTAACGAATGCTTGAACGTAGCACCGGAAGAATATTGAGACGAACGAAGGGGCACGGATATAGAATAATTGGGGAATGAATCTGAAAACTTAGAACAAAGAAATCTTCCGAAAAGATGGCCTCCGGATGATCGAGAGAGAAAGCAACTCCTGAAATGCTCCGGATGGATGAAAAGAATAACGAACAACTGGAATAATTCGTGAGGATAACATGAAGCTAGAACCACGAATCTTCGAGAGAACGGGCATGATTTAGAGGAAAACTCTTCTTCAATCTTCAAATATCGACGGGAAACACCACAAAAATTACTGGGATACTCCGGGAGAATGAAAAGCAAAGAGGTTGAGTCAACAATGAAATGGTTTGAAATCGATCTTGAAAAGGCATCTGACTGATGAAATTCATTCTTACGTCAAACTCCGAAAAGAATTGAGAATAACTCCGGAATAATTAGAAGAGTCAGGTAAGATCCTGGGAAAAGACCTGTGGGTTAGGGCCCACTGAAAAAAAAACACCGTTGGAAAGGGTTGATGAACAGATAGATGATGCACCGGAATAATTGAGATATTTGCATGAGGTGACAACCTCGGATTAATTCAAACACAGACGAATCTCCTGAGATGACTTGAGCACTCCGGAAGGATAAACTGGCGAGAGGCGAACGGGCAAGGGGAAAACATTTGAGCCGAGGAAAAGAATATGATCAACACCGAAAAACTTGAATTGAGTGCAACGGAAAAGAAAGGGATGAAGAATGACGAACATGATGAGAATTCACCGGTTGAGATAAATGAGGGAAGACTTAAGGGGCTCCATACGAATGAAATTGATGGTCGGAAGAAACTCGAACTACGGGAATAATAGGGTGGGAGGGCAGGAAAACAAAGACAACTTGGAAGGGGAAACCGACGAATAACTTGAAGAGAAAACACCGGTTGAAATCATTGAGGAGAGAGAGCAAAACTTCGCACGAGTAGGATGGATACTCGATTACGGACTCCGGTTCCGAGAGGAAGAAGGGAGGGAGGGTGGGAAAAGAAAACAACTGAGGATTGGATTTGACAACGATGAAGAGGCTCAAGTCAACTTGACGAGAAATGCACCGGATGAAAAGAGATGAGAACCAACGATCGGAAAACCAACTGCGTGATCCTAAAGAAAAATTTTGAAGGGAAGAGAAGTAATTCAAAACACCTACGTCAAGATTCCTAACCAGAGCGACGAAGGGGCAGAGGAGTAAACAGAATTCCTACTCTCCGATATAACTAGACTCCAAAAATAGTTTTATTCTAGACTCAACTGCGGCCAAACTACACGATCAATCAAGGGGGCTCCTAGGGTCGGTCGAGGCTCTGATACCAACTTGTCACGCCCAATATGCGACCCTATCCAAAAGGAACTCGAAGGTCCCACCAAGGATAGACCCACATATTGAAACGCTTTTGCAAGGTGGATATCATTACATCAACATTACATAATACATAGGGATACAACCAAGACATACAATGCCACATGAATACAACATCACAATACAAGCTCAACATCCGACTACGGATGAAACATAAACATAAGCTCAAACGACATCCACCCTGCTAGCCCAGGCTGCCGACCTGGAACCTATCCCCTGATCGAAGCAAACTTCGCTCTCGCGTCATGATCATCGCGAAACCTGTACCTGCAACTGGTGGTGTAGTAATCTGTGAGCCACGAGGACTTAGCAATCCCATTACCATGGGTATCAAGACTAGCAAAGCTTAAAGGGAAAGGAAGGGGTAAAGTGGTGAGGTTGCAGCAACGGCTAAGCATATATGGTGGCTAACATACGCAAAAGAGAGCGAGAAGAGAAACAAAGGAACGGTCGTCAACTAGAAATGATCAAGAAGTGATCCTGAACTCCTACTTACGTCAGACATAACCCAGAAACCGTGTTCTCCTCTCGATCAACCCCGAAAAGAGACACTCACGGTTACGCACACGGTTGGTGTATTTTAGAAGAGTTTGCTTCAAGTTTACTACAACCGGATATTAACAAATTCCCATCTGCCACATAACCGGGCACGGCTCTCGAAAGTTTATACCTGCAGGGTGTCCCAACTTAGCCCATGATAAGCTCTCGCGATCAACGAAGGATATTCCTTCTCCCGGAAGACCCGATCAGTCTCGGAATCCGGCTACAAGACATTTCGACAGACAATAAAACAAGACCAGCAAAGCCGCCGGATGTGCCGACAAATCCCGATAGGAGTCGCACGTACCTCGTTCTCGTGGCACACGGATAAGTCAAGCTACGAGTAAAACCAAGCCTCGAGTTCCCCGTGGTGGCCCCAAGAAGTTGCTCGGTTCGGACCAACACTCGAAGGAGCACCGCCCGGGGCTAAAATAAAGATGACCCTCGGGCTCAAAACCCAAGGGAAAAAGGGCATAGGTGAGGCAAATGGTAAAACCAATGTTGGGCCTTCTTGGAAAAGTCTTATTCAAAGCGAACTGTCAAGGGGTCCCATAAATCACCCGACCGCGTTAGGGACGCAAAATCCGGGAACATAATACCGATATGACGGAAACTAGGGCGGCAAGAGTGGAACAAAACACCAGGCATAAGGCCGAGCCTTCCACCATTTACCAAGTATATAGATGCATTAATAAATATAAGATATATTGTGATATCCCAACAAGTAAACATGTTCCAACAAGGAACAACATCTCCATGTTCCAACAAGCAACAAACTTCATCTTCACCTGCAACTAACAACGCTATAAGAGGGGCTGAGCAAAGCGGTAACATAGCCAAACAACGGTTTGCTAGGTAGGGTGCAAAAGGTTAGAGGCTGACATGGCAATTTGGGATGGCTTGATAAACAGGTAATAGGTAGCGCAGCACAGCGATAGAACGAAGCAACTAGCATAGCAATGATAGTAATGAGATCCAAGGTAGCGGTCATCTTGCCTGAAATCCCGCAAGGAAGAAGAACGAGTCCATGAAGAAGATGAACGGATGAAGCCGAACCAAACGTAGACGAACGAATCCTCACGATCGCAACGAAACAGGAACTAACAAGAAGAAGCACACAACAAGGTCAACACACCACCATGAACAAGACATGATGCACAACAAGCATGATGCATGTAACGCCCGGTTAATCATGCTACAGTAATCTCACGTTGATGGTGCCACGTCACCTTAGTCACTGTAGTTAACCACGGGTTAATTCAAAACGGTTTCGAAATTCAATCCCAAAATTATGATGGCGATAAAAGTTTTCAAAAAATTAAAACTAAAATGTTCGGGGGTTGTCAAATATTACAAAGTTAATTATGATGGAGTAAACACATTTTTATAAAATGTCTAAGTTGTTATAATGAATTAAAACAGAAAAGGAAAATAAGAAAAGAAAACAAACAAAACAAATAGAGAGAAAGAAAAACCCCCCTGGCCAACTGGGCCAAACGGCCCAGCCGACCGGCCCATGGCCCATCCGCCCCCCCCTCCCATAACCCCCCCCCGCGAAGAAACCCTAGCCGACGCCCCCCCACTCCCCCTCGATCCCCTTCTCCTCCCCCCACCGATCTGGATCGGGATCGGCCCGATCCTGTCGACCCAACGCCGGCGCCCCACCGCCACCCGACGCCGCCTCGTCCTCACCTCCTCCCCTCCTCCCAGACCAAGCCACGCAGACGCCGCGCCCCCTCGCCGCCGCGCCGACGCCTGTTCCCCACGTCGACCCCGACCACCTCGCCTCGCCGCCGCCAGGCCTCGTCGCCGCCGAGCGCCACCTCCTCGCCCTCCTCCTCGCCGGTCTTCCCCGGCCGCCTCCGAGCCCGCTGCCCCCGAACCCCTACGAACCCCCGTGAGCTCTCCCCCCCTTCGCTCCCCCTCTCCCCCTAGTTCGCCTCGGCCGTCGCCGCTCAGCCTCCCGGCGCCCATGATCGCCGCGCCTTCCCGCCGCCCGCGCCCGAGCTCGGACGGGCTCGCGTCCGCCGTGCGGCCGCGCCCCTATCTCGCCACCACCGAGCGCCCGGCGAGCACGCCCCGCGCCCGAGGGCCGCCGTCGTCGCCACGCCGGGTTGCGCACCGCCGCACCGCGCCTCCCTCGCCCGTCCATGGCCCGCGCCTGCGCCCGTAGCCCGTTCCGTACCTGCGCCGAAGAACCTCGCCGCCGATGAGCTCGATGCGCTCAGCTCCGGCCACCGCAGCCTCCGCCACCGTCACAGATCGCTCCGTCGCCGTCTTGCCATTCGAACGAGCCCGGCCGCGCCCAAAACGGTGCGGGGTGGACAAATCCCGCAACCTCCCGAACGCCACCACCGCCTCCACTCGCCGCCGGCGAAGATTCCGGCCGTTACGGCCCGCGCCACCATCACGGTTGGATGCGGCCCAGCCCCACCCTTCGAACGCGCCCGACCAGGGCTCAAATGGCGCGCCGTAGCGCGATTCCGGCAATCTCCGGCGTTCGGCCGCCACGGATGGCCTCGACGGCGTTGCTCCGGCGCCGGCGCTGACCTGGCACCGACGGGGCCCGCCTCTGGGTCACTGCCCGTGGCCCCCCCGGGACTCAGTTGACCACGTTGACCGTGGTCAACAATGCTGACTGGGCACTCAGTGCCACTGACCACAGGGTCCCACCCCAGAACGTTAATAAGTGAAATTAATATAAAAAAATGCTAATTAATTAATTAATTAACTAAGTTAATTAACTTAATTAATCATGTTTAATTAACCTAATTAATCTGTTAATTAAACTAAACTAGGTTAATTAGTTAACATTCAATGACTAACAGGACCCACATGTCAGGTTGACCAGGTCAACGGTCAACGCTGACTGCTGACGTCAGCATGACCTCATGCTGACGTCATAAATCCATTTTCGAATTAATTAAATAATTAATTAAAATTTCAGAAATTAATAAAATCTTTAGAAAATCATATCTTTTAATCCGTAACTCGGATTAAAATATTTTCAACATGAAAGTTACTTAGAACGACGAGACGAATCCGGGTACGCGGTTCGTTCGTCCGCCACACACCCCTAACCTATCGAACCCGAAACTTTCCCCCTCCGGCTCCTCTGCCCGAAATCACGAAACACCGGGAATACTTTCCCGGATGTTTCCCCCCTTAACCGGTACCACCTCATACCACGTTAGGGCACGCCTAGCATCGTTACTTGTCTTGTCATGCATCGATATGCATCTGTTTACATGGTATTCATTGTTTCTTCCCCCTCTTCTCTCCGGTAGACTACGAGACCGACGCCATCTGCTGCCCGGTTCGACTACGGAGTTGACGACCCTCTCTCTTGCGAGCAACCAGGCAAGCCCCCCTTGATCACCGGATATCGCCTACTCGCTCTATACTGCTTGCATTAGAGTAGTGTAGCATGTTCTTCTTGTCGATTATACCTATCCCGATGCATAGCTTTGTCCTTGTTACTCTCATTGTTACCTTTACCGCAATCCTATATGCTTAGTATAGGATGCTAGTATTCCATCTATGGCCCTACATTCTTGTCCGTCTGCCGTGCTATACTATCGGGCCGTGATCACTCGGGAGGTGATCACGGGTATATACTATATACTTTATACATGATACATGTGGAGACTAAAGTCGGGTCGGCTGGTGGAGCACCCGCGAGTGGATCTTGAGGCGAGAGCGACAGGCAGGTTGAGACCGCCTAGGAGAGAGGTGGGCCTGGCCCTGTTCGGCGTTCGCGGATACTTAACACGCTTAACGAGATCTGGTATTTGATCTGAGTTGGCTCTGAGCTTATACGCACTAACCAACTACGTGGGAAAGATATGGGCACTGGCGTCGTGGTATCACCGAAGCACTTCGTGACGCCAATGACCGAGTGGCGCGCCGGATTGGAACGTGAGCCTGCTCTTGTATTAAGGGGCTAGTGCTGCTTTCGTCACAGACGCAGCGTCTGGTGTGCTCGAGGCGATGGGCCCGGACCCTGCGCTTAGGTTTAGACCGCGTCTTGGCCTCTCTGTTGTGCCTAGGTGGGGCTGCGGCGTGTTGATCTTCAGCGGCGGGCATGACACAGAAAGTGTGTCCGGCCAAATGGGATCAAACGTGTTGGGTAAGTTGGTGCACCCTGCAGGGAAGTTAATCTATTCAATAGCCGTGATCTTGATAACAGGGCGACTTGGAGTTGTACCTTGACCTTATGACAACTAGAACCGGATACTTAATAAAACACACCCTTCCAAGTGCGGATACAACCGGTGGTCGTTCTCTCTTAGGGATACGAGGAGGGATCGCGGGTAGGATTATTGCTATGTGATGTTACTTGGAGGACTTCAACCTACCCTCTTCTACCTTGCAAGGCGGTGACCGAAGCGTAGTCTTCGATAAGACTAGCTATCCCCTCTTATTCTAGCATTCTGCAGATTCAGTCCACCGATATGGCCCTTACACATATATCCATGCATATGTAGTGTAGCTCCTTGCTTGCAGTACTTTGGATGAGTACTCACGGTTGCCTTGTTCCCCTTTTCCCCTATCTCTACTCGATTGCTGCAAACAGATGATGGAGCCAGAGCGAGACACCACCGTCGATGGCGACTACTACACCGGAGGTGCCTACTACTACGTGCAGCCGGCGGCGACGACGGGAGTAGTTTAGGAGAATCCCAGCGGGAGGCCTGCTCCTCTTCGATCAGATCCCGGTTATGCTAGCCATCTTATAGCAACTTGTTTAACTTATGTCCACTCAGATATTGTTGCTTCCACTGACTCGTCTATGATTGAGCACTTGTATTCGAGCCCTCGAGGCCCCGGCTTGTATTATGATGCTTGTATGACTTATTTTATTTTTAGAGTTGTGTTGTGATATCTTCCGTGGGTCCTCGATCTTGATCGTACACGCTTTGCGTGTATGATTAGTGTCTGATTAAATCAGGCGCCACAAGTTGGTATCGAGCCGATTGCTGTAGGAATCCCCTTCCACACTCCTTGGCGAAGTCGAGTCTAGACATTGCAAAACTTTTACTAACTTGGCGGTGTGCCTTACGGGCCCACGCCGCCATCGGGTGGTACTAGGATCTTTTACTCCTCGACCTTTACTCGGGACTCAACTCTCTTCTACTCGGGTTAAACGAATTTACTAACTAACACTAGGATCCCGTGACCACATTCACCCCAAAGTTGGATAAAGCCATAGTTATTCCTTGGAATTGTATTTTGATCAATTTCCACACTGTCATTTGACTCCTTTGAAACGTCTTTGTTTTCAGATGGAACCCACGAGGCAGGTCGTGCGCCACACGACGGCCATTGGTGCCTTGGGATCACCTGCGGTGCTAGTAGAGATGATGACCTATCTGGGTTATCGCTGGCACCCCGAGTACACCGCCTTTGAGGAGTACCAGGACTTTAACCAGAGCAGATGCGAGCCATCGTCCATCTCTACTCTCGGGAGTATGACTCCACTCTTGTCTTTTGCACATGGTGTTGGGGTGACTATCGATATGGCAGTCCACGATGCTGCTTATGCTGCTCGACACGTCTTCGTGGAGAGTATCGGAGTTGGACACCTCCCCTTCGTGCACATTGCTATCGCGTCGATGTTGGTGAGGAGGGTTACTACACTGCTGCCTACTCCATCGTCACCGAGAGCCCTTCTACCATCGAACTTTGTTACGCATGCCGATGGGCTGGATCGAGCTAACCGAGCTCTTCGCCACGAGTTGTACATCACCCGTCGGCACCTTTACCATGCTCGACGCTGTTGCACCCTTTGTCCGATCCAGAGAGCTGCGTTCTGCGATCTACCCAGCCAGACCGTGATGCCCCGGTGTCGGTTGGCGAGGTGGGAGGCTACTCTCCGCGCTTGGTCCTCTTCGCCACTTGGGCGTCGGGTTCGCACCAGAGTATCCGCGCCCCTGTGTCACTAACGTGGAGGACTATCCTGCCGCACTACCAGCTTCGAGCTACGACTACCTCCGCAGCAGCGTGGGACCGATGTAGGCTTGCTTGTTAGTGTTAGATGCATTCGTCGCGAGCTGCGTGCCGCCTATGATGTCTTAGTCTATGTCTTGGACTCTCGTGTGCGAACTCTATGCATGATCCCTTTTGTAAGATATGCCGACTACTATGTAGTTTTTATCGTCTTGCTTTCATTATGCATGTTTCATCATGAATGATTCTTGTCCTTTGCATAATTTCTCAAATGCTGAACTACCTGTTATATATTAGCGGGATGGTTAGACCAGCTGGTCGTGGTCGTGGTGGCAACTTCCCACCACCGCCGAGTACATGGCTGGTATGATCCAACAGCTTGAGATGAATCGCCAGTTCATGGAGAACATGACGGCTCGGTTTCCTCGCCCAATATCAACCAAAGAGCCAAACACAACAACTCTGCAGGATTTCATATGCCTCAACCCAAGCGTGTACCGCAGCTCAACCCAGCCGCTGGATGCTGATGACTAGCTCCGTGACATCACCTATGAGATGGAGTCTGCTGATGTAGCCCCTGCCAGCTATGTCACTTTTGCTTCCTTCTTCCTGAAGGGACCCGCAGCTCAATGGTGGGACAGCCACATGCGTACTCTGCCAGTTGGAACACTCATCACCTGGCCAGACTTCCAAGCTGCTTTCCGTGCCCGCTTCATCCCTCAAGGGGTCATGGACCGGAAGAAGCGTGAGTTCCGCAACCTCACCCAAGGCAACAAGACTGTTGAAGCTTATCAGCGAGAGTTCCTGGACTTGTCTCGCTATGCTGAAGAGGATATTGCAACTGATGCACGCAGACAAGAGAAGTTCCGTGACGGCCTTCAAGCTGACATCAAGCTCGCACTTCTAGTGCACGACTTTGCTGATTTCGCCACCTTGGTGAACAAGGCTATCAATGTCGAAACTGGTCTGCAGGAATACCAGAGCTCTAACAGGCGCAACCGTGACACGGGCTCATCTTCGGGCCCGTCCTCGCAGAAGCGCAAGATATGGATTCCCAACAGCATGTACCAGCCGAATGCACCTGCCCCAAGGCAGAGCTATGCTGCACCTCGTCTGCCTACTCCAGCTAGGCAGCCAAAGCTTCCAGCTCCACCACCCCAAGCTCCTGTTCCCACTCCCAATAATGGTCTGTGCTACAGGTGTGGTCAACCAGGTCACCGTGCTAGGGATTGCAATCAGAATCAGAATCAACTGGCACTTCCCGCAGCTGGCCGTGGAAGCAACCAGTCCCGCAACAACAATACCAAGCCTTATGGTCGGGTTCAAGCCAACCACGTTGATCTGAACGAAGCTCAAGACCAGCCTGCTACTGTGATGGGTACACTCCTCGTAAATTCAGTACCTGCGTCTGTTTTATTCGATTCAGGAGCATCGCATTCATTCATGTCAGAAGATTTCGCATACAAGCACGACGTTAAGTGTGAGGAGATGAACTCTTCGGTAGTGGTAAAAACCCCCTTGGGACAATGTCAAACCTCCATGGTTGGCGTCGACGTCCCCGTGGAAATCGAAGGGCTGGAATTCTATGCCTCACCCATTATCCTGAAGACGTCTAACATCGACCTCATTTTGGGGATGGATTCGTTGAAAGCGCATACTGCTTCAATCGTTTGCGGCATTAAGACCGTCCACCTGCTACACCCTTCTGATGAAATAATAAGCTACAATGCTCGTCTGGTCCAGGATGCCGAGGCAAGGCTCTATGCATTGAATGCATTGAGCGCCGCACCCCTCGAGGGCATTGAAAACATTCCTGTCGTTCGTGATTTCCAGGACGTCTTTCCTGAAGAACTTCCAGGGATTCCCCCTGCTAGAGCTGTCGAATTCGTCATCGACTTGAAACCGTGCACCACTCCTATAGCCAAGCGACCCTACAAGATGTCACGCGCATGAACTCCTTGAGCTCAAGGAGGAAATCGACAAATCTCTTCAAAGTGGTTTCATTCGCCCAAGTTGCTCTCCTTGGGGAGCACCTTCTCTCTTTGTCAAGAAGAAGGATGGGACAAACCGATTGGTCCAAGACTACCGTCCTATAAATCAAGCTACCATTCGAATAAGTATCCTCTTCCTCGGATCAACGATCAGTATGATCAACTCGGCTGGTTCATCGGTGTTCTCTAAACTCGACTTGAGGTTGGGTTACCACCAGATCCGTGTTCGTGAGGAGGATATCCCCAAGACCGCCTTTGTGACTCGTTATGGTTCATACGAGTACACCGTCATGTCCTTCGGCTTAACCAATGCTCCAGCCACCTTCTCTACTTTGATGAACTATATATTCATGGATTACGTCGACAAGTTAAATGCGTGGTTTATCTGGATGATATCCTGGTATTTTCTAAGAACGAAGAAGAACATCTTGAACATCTTCGTCTTGTCTTTGGAAAAGCTACGAGAGCATCAACTTTATGCCAAGTTCTCCAAATGTGAATTCTGGCTTCCCGAAGTGACCTATCTCGGGCATGTCATCTCTAAGGATGGTATTGCCGTCTGAAGGAAATATGCCCTAGAGGCAATAATAAATGTTATTATTTATTTCCTTATATCATGATAAATGTTTATTATTCATGCTAGAATTGTATTAACCGGAAACATAATACATGTGTGAATACATAAACCTACAGAGTGTCACTAGTATGCCTCTACTTGACTAGCTCGTTAATCAAAGATGGTTATGTTTCCTAACCATGAACAAGGAGTTGTTATTTGATTAATGGGATCACATCATTGGTTGAATGATCGATTGACATGACCCATTCCATTAGCATAGCACCTGATCGTATAGTTTGTTGCTAGTGCTTTTCTTCATGACTTATACATGTTCCTATGACTATGAGATTATGCAACTCCCGTTTGCCCGAGGAACACTTTGGGTGCTACCAAACGTCACAACGAATCGGGTGATTATAAAGGTACATTACAGGTGTCTCCGAAGGTACATGTTGGGTTGGCATATTTCGAGATTAGGATTTGTCATCCGATTGCTCGGAGAGGTATCTCTGGGCCCTCTCGGTAATGCACATCACATAAGCCTTGCAAGCATTGCAACTAAATGTGTTAGTTGTGAGATGATGTATTACGGAACGAGAAAAGAGACTTGCAAGATGCGAGATTGAACTAGGTATTGGATACCGACGATCGAATCTCGGGCAAGTAACATACCGATGACAAAGGAACAACGATGTTGTTATCGGTCCGACCGATAAAGATCTTCGAGAATATGTAGGAGCCAATATGGGCATCCAGGTCCCGCTATTGGTTATTGACCGAGAGGTGTCTCGGTCATGTCTACATAGTTCTCGAACCCGTAGGGTCCGCACGCTTAACGTTTGATGATGCTTATTATGAGTTTATATGATATTGATGTACCAAGGTTGTTCGAGTCCCGATGAGATCACGGACATGACGAGGAGTCTCGAAATGGTCGAGACATAAAGATTGATATATTGGAAGCCTATGTTTGGACTCGGAATCACTCCGGGTGAAATTGGGAATTTTACGAGTGCCGGGTTACGGAACCTCCCGGGGGGTCAATGGGCCTTGATGGGCCTTAGTGGAAAGAGAAAAAGGGGGCCATATGCTGGCCGCAGCCTTCCCCCCTTCCCTAGTCCTATTAGGATTAGGAGAAGGGGGTGGCGCCCCCTCTCTCTCTCTCCCCTTGGTCAAACCCTAGTTGGACTAGGATTTGGGGGGGGGGAATCCTACTCCCGGTGGGAGTAGGACTCCCAGGCGCAGCCATAGGTGGCCGGCCAGCCCCTCCCCTTCCCTCCTTTATATACAGGGGCAGAGGGCACCCCATGACACACAAGTTGATCGATTAGATCGTTCCTTAGCCGTGTGCGGTGCCCCTTCCACCAGATTACACCTCGATCATACCGTGGCGGAGCTTAGGCGAAGCCCTGCGTCGGTGGAACATCATCATCGTCCACCACGCCGTCGTCTTGACGGAACTCACCCTCAACACTCGGCTGGATCGGAGTTCGAGGGACGTCATCGAGCTGAGCGTGTGCAGAACTTCGGAGGTGCCGTGACGTTCGGTACTTGGATCGGTTGGATCGGGAAGAAGTACGACTACTTCCTCTACGTTGCGTCAACGCTTCCGTTGCTGGTCTCGAGGGCGTGAGACAACACTCTCATCTCGTTGCTATGCATCACCATGGTCTTGCGTGATCGTGGGAAAATTTTGAAATTACTACGTTCCCCAACAAAGGCATCCGAGCCTGGTTTTATGCGTTGATGTCATATGCACGAGTAGAACACAAGTGAGTTGTGGGCGATACAAGTCATACTACCTACCAGCATGTCATACTTTGGTTCAGCGGTATTGTGAGATGAAGCGGCCCGGACCGACATTACGCGTGACGCTTACGCGAGACTGGTTTCACCGCTGTGAGCACTCGTTGCTTAAAGGTGATGGCGGTGTCTGTCTCTCTCACTTTAGTTGAATCGAGTGTGGCTCGCCCGGTCCTTGAGAAGGTTAAACGGAGTCTATTTGACAAAGTATCGTTGTGGTTTTGATGCGTGGTAAGAACGGTTCTTGCTCAGCCCGTAGCAGCCACGTAAAACTTGCAACAACAAAGTAGAGGACGTCTAACTTGTTTTTGCAGGGCATGTTGTGATGTGATATGGTCAAGGCGTGATGCTATATTTTATTGTATGAGATGATCATGTTTTGTAACGAGTTATCGACAATCGGCGAGAGCCATATGGTTGTCGCTTTATTGTATGAAATGCAACGCCATGTAATTGCTTTACTTTATCACTAAGCGAGTAGCGATAGTCGAGAAGCAATAGTTGGCGAGACGACAACGATGCTACGATGGAGATCAAGGTGTCGCGCGGTGGCGATGGTGATCATGACGGTTGCTTCGAGATGGAGATCACAAGCACAAGATGATGATGGCCATATCATATCACTTATATTGATTGCATGTGATGTTAATCCTTTATGCATCTTATTTTGCTTTGATTGACGGTAGCATTATAAGATGATCCTTACTAAATTATCAAGAAGTGTTCTCCTGAGTATGCACCGTTATGAAAGTTCTTCGTCTTTGAGACACCACGTGATGATCGGGTGTGATAGGCTCTACGTTCAAATACAACGGTGCAAAACAGTTGCACACGCAGAATACTCAGGTTATACTTGACGAGCTATGCATATAAGATATGACCTCGAACACGGAGACCGAAGGTCGGCGTGAATCATATAGTAGATATGATCAACATATTGATGTTCACCATTGAAACTACTCCATCACACGTGATGATCGGTCATGGTGTAGTTGATATGGATCACGCAATCACTTAGAGAATTGGAGGATATTTTTCTAAGTGGGAGTTCTTAAGTAATATGATTAATTGAACTTAAATTTATCATGAACTTAGTACCGATAGTATCTTGCTTGTCTATGATGTGTAGATAGATGGCTCGTCTTTGTTGTTCCGTTGAATTTTAATGCGTTCCTTGAGAAAGCAAAGTTGAAAGATGATGGCAGCAATTACACGGACTGGGTCCGTAACGAGGATTATCCTTATTGCTGCGGAAGAATTACGTCCCCGAAGCACCGTTAGGTGCCGGGCCTGGTGCAAGGGCTGCGCCGAAGTTGTGAACGTCTGGCAAAGCAAAGCTCGATGACTACTCTATAGTTCGGTGTGCCATGCTTTACGGCTTAGAACCGGGACTTCAACGTCGTTTTGAACACCATGGAGCATATGAGATGTTCCAGAGTTGAAGTTAATATTCAAGCGAATGCCCGGATTGAGAGATATGAAGTCTCCAATAAGTTCTATAGCTGTAAGATGGAGGAGAATGGTTACATCGGTGAGCATATACTCGTAATGTCCGGATATAACAATCACTTGATTCAACTGGGAGTTAATCTTCCGGATGATTGCGTCATTGATGTAATTCTCCAATCATCGCCACCAAGCTACAAGAGCTTCGTGATGAACTATAATATGCAAGGGATGACAAAACTATGCCGAGCTCTTGGCGATCTTTGAAAGCATGGAGGTAGAAATCAAAAGGAGCATCAAGTGTTGATGGTTAACAAAACCACTAGTTTCAAGAAAAGGGCAAAGGAAAGAAAAGGAAACTTCAAAAGAGCGGCAAGCAAGTTGCTGATCAAGAGAAGAAACCCAAGTCTGGTCCTAAGCACAAACCGAGTGCTTCTATTGCAAGCAGGCTGGTCATTTGGAGCGGAACTGCCCCAAGTATTTGGCGGATAAGAAGGATGGCAAGGTTAACAAAGGTATATGTGATATACTTGTTATTGATGTGTACCTTACTAATACTCGCAGAGCACTGGTATTTGATACCGGTTACATTGCTAATATTTGCAACTCAAACAGGGCTACGGATTAGCGAAGATTGGCTAAGGACGAGGTGACGATCGCGCGTGGGAAATGGTTCCAAAGTCGATGTGATCGCAGATCGGCACGCTACCTCTACATCTACCTTCGGATTAGTATTAGACCTAAATAATTGTTATTTAGTACCATCGTTGAGCATGAACATTATATCTGGATCTTGTTTGATGCGAGACGGTTATTCATTTAAATCGAGAGAATAATGGTTGTTCTATTTATATGAATAATATCTTTTATGGTCATGCACCATTGAAGAATGGTTTGTTTTACTTAATCTTGATAGTAGTGATACACATATTCATAATGTTGAAACCAAAAGATGCAGAGTTGATAATGATGGTGCAACTTATTTGTGGCAATCGCCGTTTAGGTCATATCGGTGTAAAACGCATGAAGAAACTCCATCTTGATGGACTTTTGGAGTCACTTGATTATGAATCACTTGGCACTTATGAACCGTGCCTTATGGGCAAGATGACTAAAACACCGTTCTCGGAACTATGGAGAGAGCAACAGATTTATTGGAAATCATACATACTTGATGTATGTGGTCCAATGAATGTTGAGGCTCGTGGCGGATATCGTTATTTTCTCACCTTCACAGATGATTTGAGCAGATATGGGTATATCTACTTAATGAAACACAAGTCTGAAACATTTGAAAAGTTCAAAGAATTTCAGAGTGAAGTGGAAAATCATCGTAACAAGAAAATAAAGTTTCTACGATCTGATCGTGGAGGAGAATATTTGAGTTACGAGTTTGGCCTACATTTGAAACAATGTGGAATAGTTTAAGAACTTACGCCACCGAACACCACAACGTAATGGTGTGTCCGAACGTCGAATCGTACTTTATTAGATATGGTGCGATCTATGATGTCTCTTACTGATTTACCGCTATCATTTTGGGGTTATGCTTTAGAGACGGCTACATTCACTTTAAATAGGGCACCATCTAAACCGCTGAGACGACGCCTTATGAACTGTGGTTTGGCAAGAAACCAAAGTTGTCGTTTTGAAAGTTTGGGGCTGCGATGCTTATGTGAAAAAGCTTCAACCTGATAAGCTCGAACCCAAATCGAGAAATGTGTCTTCATAGGATACCCAAAGGAGACAGTTGGGTACACCTTCTATCACAGATCCGAAGGCAAGATTTTTGTTGCTAAATTGGAAACTTTTTGGAGAAAGAGTTTCTCACGAAAGAAGTGAGTGGGAGGAAAGTAGAACTTGATGAGATAATCAGTATCTACTCCCTTATTGAGAAGTAGTACATCACGTAAAACAGTTTACGTGACACCTACACCAAATAGGAGGAAGCTAATGATGATGATCATGAAACTTCAGATCAAGTTTCTACTGAATCAGAGATCAACCAGAACAAGATCCGCACTGAGTGGTACGGTAATCCTATTTTGGAAGTCATGTTACTAGAACATGATGAACCTACGAACTATGAAGAAGCGATGGTGAGCCCAGATTCCACAAAATGGCTTGAGGCCATGAAATCTGAGATGGGATCCATGTATGAGAACAAAGTGTGGACTTTGGTTGACTTGCCCGATGATCGGCAAGCAATTGAGAATAAATGGATCTTCAAGAAGAAGACGACGCTGATGGTAATGTTATCGTCTATAAAGCTCGACTTGTTGCAAAAGGTTTTCGACAAGTTCAAGGGATTGACTACGATGAGACCTTCTCACCAGTGGCGATGCTTAAGTCCGTCCGAATCATGTTAGCAATTGCCGCATTTTATGATTATGAAATTTGGCAAATGGATGTTAAAACTGCATTCTGAATGGATTTACGAAGAAGAGTTGTATATGATGCAACCGAAGGTTTTGTCGATCCAAAGGAGCTAACAAAGTGTGCAAGCTCCAGCGATCCATTTATGGACTGGTGCAAGCCTCTCGGAGTTGGAATAAACGTTTTGATAGTGTGATCAAAGCATTTGGTTTTATATGAGACTTTTGAGAAGCCTCAGATTTACAAGAAAGTGAGTGGGAGCTCAGAGCATTCCGATATTATATGTGGATGACATATTATTGATCGGAAATGATATAGAATTTCTGGATAGCATAAAGGGATACTTGAATAAAAGTTTTTCGATGAAAGACCTCGGTGAAGCTGCTTACATATTGGGCATTAAGATCTATAGAGATAGATCAAGACGCTTAATAGGACTTTCACAAAGCACATACCTTGATAAAGTTTTGAAAAAGTTCAAAATGGATCGAGCAAAGAAAGGGTTCTTGCCGGTATTACAAGGTGTGAAGTTGAGTAAGACTCAATGCCCGACCACCGCAGAAGATAGAGAGAAAATGAAAGATGTTCCTATGCTTCAGCCATAGGCTCTATCATGTATGCAATGCTGTGTACCAGACCTGATGTGTGCCTTTGTCAGAAGTTTAGCGAGCAGTACCAAAGTAATCCAGAGTGGATCATCGACAGCGGTCAAGAACATCCTTAAGTACTTGAGAAGAACTAAGGATATGTTTCTCATTTATGGCGGTGACAAAGAGCTCGTCAGAACGGTTACGCCGATGCAAGCTTTGACACTGATCCGGACGATTCTAAATCGCAAACCGGATACGATTTACATTAAACGGTGGAGCTGTCGGTTGGTGCAGTTCCAAACAAAGCGCCGCTATGGATCTACATGTGAAGTTGAGTACATAGCTGCTTGGAAGCAGCTAATGAAGGAGTCTGGATGAAGGAGTTCATATCCGATCTAGGTGTTGTACCTAGTGTATCGGGTCCAATGAAAATCTTTTGTGACAATATCGGTGCAATTGCCTTGGCAAAGGAATCCAGATTTCACAAGAGAACCAAGCACATCAAAAGACGCTTCAACTCCATCCGGATTTGGTCCAGTGGGAGACATAGAGATATGCAAGATACATACGGATCTGAATGTTGCGAACCGCTGACTAAGCCTCTTCCACGAGCAAAACATGATCAGCACCAAGACTCCATGGGTGTTAGAATCATTCTTGTGTAATCTAGATTATTGACTCTAGTGCAAGTGGGAGATCAAGGAAATATGCCCTAGAGGCAATAATAAATGTTATTATTTATTTCCTTATATCATGATAAATGTTTATTATTCATGCTAGAATTGTATTAACCGAAACATAATACATGTGTGAATACATAAACCTACAGAGTGTCACTAGTATGCCTCTACTTGACTAGCTCGTTAATCAAAGATGGTTATGTTTCCTAACCATGAACAAGGAGTTGTTATTTGATTAATGGGATCACATCATTGGTTGAATGATCTGATTGACATGACCCATTCCATTAGCATAGCACCGATCGTATAGTTTGTTGCTAGTGCTTTTCTTCATGACTTATACATGTTCCTATGACTATGAGATTATGCAACTCCGTTTGCCCGAGGAACACTTTGGGTGCTACCAAACGTCACAACGTAATCGGGTGATTATAAAGGTACATTACAGGTGTCTCCAAGGTACATGTTGGGTTGGCATATTTCGAGATTAGGATTTGTCACTCCGATTGCTCGGAGAGGTATCTCTGGCCCTCTCGGTAATGCACATCACATAAGCCTTGCAAGCATTGCAACTAAATGTGTTAGTTGTGAGATGATGTATTACGGAACGAGAAAAGAGACTTGCCAAGAACGAGATTGAACTAGGTATTGGATACCGACGATCGAATCTCGGGCAAGTAACATACCGATGACAAAGGGAACAACGATGTTGTTATGCGGTCCGACCGATAAAGATCTTCGTAGAATATGTAGGAGCCAATATGGGCATCCAGGTCCCGCTATTGGTTATTGACCGAGAGGTGTCTCGGTCATGTCTACATAGTTCTCGAACCCGTAGGGTCCGCACGCTTAACGCTTCGATGATGCTTATTATGAGTTTATATGATATTGATGTACCAAGGTTGTTCGAGTCCCGATGAGATCACGGACATGACGAGGAGTCTCAAATGGTCGAGACATAAAGATTGATATATTGAAGCCTATGTTTGACTCGGAATCACTCCGGGTGAAATTGGGAATTTTACGAGTACCGGGTTACTGGAACCTCCGGGGTCAATGGGCCTTGATGGGCCTTAGTGGAAAGAGAAAAGGGGCCATATGCTGGCGCAGCCTTCCCCCTTCCCTAGTCCTATTAGGATTAGGAGAAGGGGTGGCGCCTCTCTCTCTCCCTTGGTCAAACCCTAGTTGGACTAGGATTTGGGGGAATCCTACTCCCGGTGGGAGTAGGACTCCCAGCGCAGCCATAGGTGGCCGGCCAGCCCCTCCCTTCCCTCCTTTATATACTGGGCAGAGGGCACCCCATGACACACAAGTTGATCGATTAGATCGCTCTTAGCCGTGTCGGTGCCCCTTCCACCAGATTACACCTCGATCATACCGTGGCGGAGCTTAGGCGAAGCCCTGCGCCGGTGGAACATCATCATCGCTACCACGCCGTCGGTCGACGGAACTCACCCTCAACACTCGGCTGGATCGGAGTTCGAGGGACGCCATCGAGCTGAACGTGTGCAGAACTCGGAGGTGCCGACGCTCGGTACTTGGATCGGTTGGATCGGGAAGAAGTACGACTACTTCCTCTACGCTGCGCCAACGCTTCCTGCTGGTCTACGAGGGTACGACAACACTCTCATCTCGTTGCTATGCATCACCATGGTCTTGCGTGATCGTAGGAAAATTTTTGAAATTACTACGCTCCCCAACAAAGGGCATCCGAGCCTGGTTTTATGCGTTGATGTCATATGCACGAGTAGAACACAAGTGAGTTGTGGGCGATACAAGTCATACTACCTACCAAAGATGTCATACTTTGGTTCAGCGGTATTGTGAGATGAAGCGGCCCGGACCGACATTACGCCAGACGCTTACGCCGAGACTGGTTTCACCGCTGTGAGCACTCGTTGCTTAAAGGTGATCAAGGGTGTCTGCTCTCTCACTTTAGTTGAATCGAGTGTATACGCCCGGTCCTTGAGAAGGTTAAAACGGAGTCTATTTGACAAAGTATCGTTGTGGTTTTGATGCGAGGTAAGAACGGTTCTTGCTCAGCCCGTAGCAGCCACGTAAAACTTGCAACAACAAAGTAGAGGACGCCTAACTTGTTTTTGCAGGGCATGTTGTGATGTGATATGGTCAAGACGTGATGCTATATCTTATTGTATGAGATGATCATGTTTTGTAACCGAAGTTATCGGCAATCGCAGAGCCATATGGTTGTCGCTTATTGTATGAAATGCAACGCCATGTAATTGCTTTACTTTATCACTAAGCAAAGCGATAGTCGAGAAGCAATAGTTGGCGAGACGACAACGATGCTACGATGGAGATCAAGGTGTCGCGCCGGTGACGATGGTGATCATGACGGTGCTTGGAGATGGAGATCACAAGCACAAGATGATGATGGCCATATCATATCACTTATATTGATTGCATGTGATGTTAATCCTTTATGCATCTTATTTTGCTTTGATTGACGGTAGCATTATAAGATGATCCTTACTAAATTATCAAGAAGTGTTCTCCCGAGTATGCACCGCTATGAAAGTTCTTCGTCTTGAGACACCACGTGATGATCGGGTGTGATAGGCTCTACGCTCAAATACAACGGTGCAAAACAGTTGCACACGCAGAATACTCAGTTATACTTGACGAGCTATGCATATAAGATATGACCTCGAACACGGAGACCGAAAGGTCGAGCGTGAATCATATAGTAGATATGATCAACATATTGATGTTCACCATTGAAACTACTCCATCACACGTGATGATCGGTCATGGTGTAGTTGATATGGATCACGCAATCACTTAGAGAATTGGAGGATATTTTTCTAAGTGGGAGTTCTTAAGTAATATGATTAATTGAACTTAAATTTATCATGAACTTAGTACCGATAGTATCTTGCTTGTCTATGATGTGTAGATAGATGGCTCGTCTGTTGTTCCGTTGAATTTTAATGCGTTCCTTGAGAAAGCAAAGTTGAAAGATGATGGCAGCAATTACACGGACTGGGTCCGTAACTTGAGGATTATCCTTATTGCTGCGCAGAAGAATTACGTCCTGGAAGCACCGTTAGGTGCCAGGCACCGTTAGGGTACGTAGACAACACTCTCATCTCGTTGCTATGCATCACCATGGTCTTGCGTGATCGTAGGAAAATTTTTGAAATTACTACGTTCCCCAACACCGTCAACCCTGAAGGAGTTCAGGCTATTCTCGATTGGACTCCTCCGAAGAACGTTAAGCAAGTCAGAAGTTTTCTCGGTCTCGCCAGCTATTGTCGCCGATTCGCCGAGAACTTCTCCAAGATTGCCGTGCCTCGACTAACTCTGTTGCATAAGGGTGTCAAGTTCCAATGGATGATAAATGTCGTGAAAGTTTCCAGCACTCAAAGACAAGTTGACTTCTGCCCCAAAGATTAGCTCCTCCCGATACTAAGAAGGACTTCATCATTTATCGCGACGCTTCCCGTCAAGGATTAGGCGGTGTCCTAATGCAAGAGCGCAAAGTGGTTGCTTATGCCTAGCGGCAATTGCGCCCTCACGAAGAGAACTACCCAGTTCACGACCTCGAACTTGCTGCGGTCATTCATGCACTGAAGCAGTGGCGACATTACCTTCTCGGTAATCGCTATGTAGATCTTCACCGACCACCAAAGTCTGAAGTATCTGTTTACTCAGCCAGACCTGAACCTCCGTCAGCAGAGATGGATGGAGACTGTTGCAGATTTTGATTTGGGTATTTCCTATACACCAGGCAAGGCTAACGTAATGGATGATGCCTTGAGCCGCAAGTCTTACTGCAATCACCTCCAGGTTCACAAAGTTCAGCCCTCACTCGTTGAAGAGTTCAGAAAGCTGAACCTCCATATTGTTCCTCCGGGTGCACTCGCTCCCCCTCCTCCGGAGTTACGCAAGATGAACCTCCATGTTGTTTCCAGGGGTTCTCTCAACACCCTGGTTGCCAAACCAGATCTTGTGGACACCATCAAATGGATACAGAAGTGTGACGATGAAGTCGAGAATTAAACGTTACCTCGCAGAAGGAAAACCCTCATTCTTCACTGTGGATGACGACGGCACCTTATTCTTCAAAGGTCGCCTAGTGGTACCGAGTAAGAGGGCAAACCTGAATCTGACTCCAAAGGTTATGAAAGAAGCTCATGATACACCTTTGTCTATTCATCCCGGTAGCACCAAGATGTACCAAGACATTCGCCGAGATTCCGTGGTCTAATATGAAGCGAGACATTGCTCGTTATGTTGCTGAATGTGACGCTTGTCGTCGATCAAAGCGAGTAACATCAAAGGCCCGCTGGAACTCTGCAACCTATCTCTATTCCTGAATGGAAATGGGACCATGTTGAAATGGACTTCGCCACTGGATTTCCCAAGTCGCAGAAAGGTAATGATGCTATTCTTGTCGCCATTGACCGCTTTCTAAAGTTGCACATTTTCCGCGGTCAAAGAAACGATCATCGCTAGTCAGCTTGCAACGCTCTATATGTCCGAATTGTTTCACTTCACGGTATTCCACCGGTTATCAGCTCGGACCGTGGCAGCTTATTCACTTCAAGATTCGGGCAAGTTTTCAAGAAGCTATGGGGACTCATTTATCTTTCAAGATCGCGTTTCACCCGCAATACAAGGGCAAGTTGAACGTGTCAACCAAGTTCTCAAGACATGCTTCGAGCTTGTGTTATTTCCTTCGCAAGAAGTGGAGGAATCTCTCCCGTATGCTGAGTTCTCTTATAATAATAGCTATCAAGCTAGTCTCAAGATGGCCCCTTCAAGTGTTATATGGACGAAAGTGCCGAACCCTCCGAACTGGTCGAAATCGGGAACGCCCACTCTTCGTCCGGATATTATCCAACATGCCAAGAACAAGTCCGCATTATTCGCGAGAATCTCAAGACTCGCGACCACGCTAAAAGAGTAATTATGACCGCCATCATAAAGACATGGTCTATTAACTCGGCGAAAAGGCCTATCTTCGCTACACCAATGAAGGGTGCTCACCGCTTGGGTTCAAGGGCAAGCTAGCTCCTCGCTATATTGGCCCATTCACTATTCTCGAAAGGCGTGGAAAAGTGGCATATCAATCTGGAGCTTCCGTCAACCTTTCTCGTGTTCACGATGTGTTCCACGTGTCACAACTCCGACGCTGCTTCAAGGACCCAATCCGAGCAAAGGACCATGAAGTGCTCGAATTGCAACAGACCTCTCCTATAAAGAGCATCCGTCCGCATTCTCGACCAAGCTGAACGCCGCACACGCCGAAGGTGATCAAGTTCCTCAAAGTCCAAGTGGTCAAATCACTCAAGACGGCCACCCGGGAACGCGAGGATCGCCTTCTTGATGAATACCCGCACTCTTTCCTTCTACCTCCTAAATCTCGGAAGAGATTTCTTGTAGTGGAGGAGATTTGTAACGCCCGGTTAATCATGCTACAGTAATCTCACGTTGATGGTGCCATGTCACCTTAGTCACTGTAGTTAACCACGGGTTAATTCAAAACGGTTTCGAAATTCAATCCCAAAATTATGATGGCGATGAAAGTTTTCAAAAAATTAAAACTAAAATGTTCGGGGGTTGTCAAATATTACAAAGTTAATTATGATGGAGTAAACACATTTTTATAAAATGTCTAAGTTGTTAAAATGAATTAAAACAGAAAAGGAAAAATAAGAAAAGAAAACAAACAAAACAAATAGAGAGAAAGAAAAACCCCGCCAATCGGGCCCAAACGGCTCAACCGACCGCCCATGGCCCATCCGCCTCACTCCCATAACCCCCGCAAAGAAACCCTAGCCGACGCCCCACCCCTCGATCCCTTCTCCTCCCCACCGATCTGGATCGGGATCGCCCCGATCCTGCCGACCCACGCCGGGCGCCCACCGCCACCCGACGCCGCCTGCCCTCACCTCCTCCTCCTCCCGATCACACGCAGACGCCGCGCCACCGCCGCACGCCTAACGCCTGCTCCCACGCCGACCCGACCACCTCGCCTCGCCGCCGTCAGCCTCGCCGCCGAGCGCCACCTCCTCGCCCTCCTCCTCGCCGGTCTTCCCCGGCCGCCTCCGAGCCCGCTGCCCCAACCCCACGAACCCCGTGAGCTCCCCCCGCTCCCCCCTCTCCCCTAGTTCGCCTCGGCCGCCGCCGCTCGCCGCTCGCGCCCTGATCGCCGCGCCTCCTCCCCCCGCCCGCGCCGAAGCTCGGGACGGGCTCGCGTCCGCCGTGCCGCCGCGCTTCATATCGCCACCACCGAAGCTGCGGCCCCGGTGAGCACGCCACGCCGAGGGCCGCCGTTGCCGCCACGCCGGGTTGCGACCGCCGCACTTCGCCTCCCTCTCGCCCGCCCATGGCCACGCCGCACCCGTAGCCCGTTCCGTACCTGCGCGAAGAACCTCGCCGCCGATGAGCTCGATGCGCGCAGCTCGGCCACCGCGACCTCCGCACCGCCACAGATCGCTCCGTCGCCGCCTTGCCATTCGAACGAGCCCGCCGCGCCCAAAACGGTGCGGGGTGGACAAATCCGCAACCTCCCGAACGCCACCACCGCTTCCACTCGCCGCGGCGAAGATTCCGCCGTTACGGCCCGCGCCACCATCACGGTTGGATGCGGCCTAGCCCACCTTCAACGCGCTCACCGTGGCTCAAATGGCGCGCCGTAGCGCGATTCCGGCCATCTCTGGCGTTCGGCCGCCGCGGATGGCCTCGCCGAAGTTGCTCCAGCGCCGGCGCTGACCTGGCACCGACGGGGCCCGCCTCTGGGTCGCTGCCCGTGGCCCCCCCGGGACTCAGTTGTCCACGTTGACCGTGGTCAACAATGCTGACTGGGCACTCAGTGCCACTGACCACAGGGTCCCACCCCAGAACGTTAATAAGTGAAATTAATAAATAAAAAATATAAAAATGCTAATTAATTAATTAATTAGCTAAGTTAATTAACTTAATTAATCATGTTTAATTAACCTAATTAATCTGTTAATTAAACTAAACTAGGTTAATTAGTTAACAGTCAATGACTAACAGGACCCACATGTCAGGTTGACCAGGTCAACGGTCAACGCTGATTGCTGACGTCAGCATGACCTCATGCTGACGTCATAAATCCATTTTCGAATTAATTAAATAATTAATTAAAATTTCAGAAATTAATAAAATCTTTAGAAAATCATATCTTTTAATCCGTAACTCGGATTAAAATATTTTCAACATGAAAGTTACTCAGAACGACGAGACGAATCCGGATACGCAGTCCGTTCGTCCGCCACACACCCCTAACCTATCGAACCCGCAACTTTCCCCTCCGGCTCCTCTGCTCAAATCACGAAACACCGAATACTTTCCGGATGTTTCTTAACCGTACCACCTCATACCACGTTAGGGCACGCCTAGCATCGTTATTTGTCTTGTCATGCATCGATATGCATCTGTTTACATGGTATTCATTGTTTCTTCCCCTCTTCTCTCCGGTAGACTACGAGACCGACGCCATCGCTGCCCAGTTCGACCACGGAGTTGACGACCCTCTCTCTTGCCAGAGCAACCAGGCAAGCCCCCCTTGATCACCAGATATCGCCTACTCGCTCTATCTGCTTGCATTAGAGTAGTGTAGCATGTTATTGCTTTCGCTTATACCTATCCCGATGCATAGCCTGTCCTTGTTACTATTTGTTACCTTTTTACCGCAATCCTATATGCTTAGTATAGGATGCTAGTATTCCATCTGTGGCCCTACATTCTTGTCCGTCTGCCGTGCTATACTATCGGGCCGTGATCACTCGGGAGGTGATCACGGTATATACTATATACTTTATACATGATACATGTGGAGACTAAAGTCGGGTCGGCTGGTGGAGCACCCGCGAGTGGATCTTGAGGCGGAGCGACAGGGCAGGTTGAGACCGCCTAGGAGAGAGGTGGGCCTGGCCTGCTCGGCGCTCATGGATACTTAACACGCTTAACGAGATCTGGTATTTGATCCGAGTTGGCTACGAGCTTATACGCACTAACCAACTCACGGGAAAGATATGGGCACTCGGCGTCGTGGTATCACCGGCACTTCGTGACGCCAATGACCGAGTGGCTACCGATTGGAACGTAGGCCTGCTCTTGTATTAAGGGGCTAGTTCGCTTTCGTCACAGACGAACGTGCAGGTGTGTGCTCGAGGCGATGGGCCTGCACTGCTGCGCTTAGGTTTAGACCGGCGTCTTCTCCTCTCAGTTGTGCCTAGGTGGGGCTGCAACGTGTTGATCTTCCGCGGCGGGCATGACCCAGAAAGTGTGTCCGCCAAATGGGATCAAACGTGTTGGGTAAGTTGGTGCACCCTGCAGGAAGTTAATCTATTCAATAGTCGTGATCTTCGGTAATGTGACGACTTGGAGTTGTACCTTGACCTTATGACAACTAGAACCGGATACTTAATAAAACACACCCTTCCAAGTGCCGATACAACCGGTGGTCGTTCTCTCTCGTGGATACGAGGAGGGATCGCGGGTAGGATTATTGCTATGTGATGTTACTTGGAGGACTTCAACCTACCCTCTTCTACTGCTGCAAGACAGTGACCGTGGCGTAGTCTTCGATAAGACTAGCTATCCCCTCTTATTCGGCATTCTGCAGCTCAGTCCACCGATATGGCCCTTTACACATATATCCATGCATATGTAGTGTAGCTCCTTGCTTGCAGTACTTTGGATGAGTACTCACGGTTGCCTTGTTCCCCTTTTCCCCTATCTCTACTCGATTGCTGCAAATGCAGACGATGGAGCCAGGAGCTGTACACCACCGCCGATGACGACTACTACACCGGAGGTGCCTACTACTACGTGCAGCCCAGACGACGACTGTGAATAGTTTAGGAGGATCCCAGGCAGGAGGCCTGCTCCTCTTCGATCTGTATCCCGCTTTGTGCTAGCCATCTTATGGCAACTTGTTTAACTTATGTCTCGTACTCAGATATTGTTGCTTCCGCTGACTCGTCTATGATCGAGCACTTGTATTCGAGCCCTCGAGGCCCCTGGCTTGTATTATGATGCTTGTATGACTTATTTTATTTTTAGAGTTGTGTTGTGATATCTTCCCGTGGGTCCCTGATCTTGATCGTACACGTTTGCGTGTATGATTAGTGTACGATTAAATCGGGGCGTCACAATGCATGACAAATCTAGATGGGGCTACTCATGGCAAGAGATGATGCAAACAAGAGCAACACATCAAAGCAAGTTTAAATGAGGCCGGAAACAACATATAACAATTCCGGTAAGTCCTCATATGCAAATTTCGAAATTGGTCCAGATCTGAATAAACCTTATGTTCAAGTTGTTAAACAGCAACTTAAGATGCACCACGATGATCTACACGAAATTCTAGTCAAGTTACATATAAAGTTCATTAGATTCGGAGCTACGGCCTAGAAGATATGAGCAAAACAAGATAAGCATGGCATTGATGAAAAATGCATGCAAACATCAAGCAAACACCTCAAAACAAGGATGCAAGATGATAATATGAAACTACATGCAAAACAAGCAAGTTTCATATAGAGCACACTCAAAACGGAGCAACGGTGCAACACATACACACTATACAAGGCATGACAACAATCATCCATAACAAAGAATTAGGCATATTGCAAGCATCAAAACACTATGCTACAGCACCTCAACGTAATAACAAAAGGCATGGGCATGAAGTACAGGTAAAGCATTACAAAACATGATCACTGAGCTATCTCCAAATCACTAGAACATGCTCAAAAGACATGGCAAGATTGCAAATAATAACAGTTTGGACTTTGCGTAAAATAACATCAAAGTTGCAATGTTTAGAGCTATCAAACAACATGTTACTGGAACTTATCATGGCAAACAAAGGCATGGCATGAATTTACTCAAAGCATAGAACAAAAGTCCCTTACTGCCCATAAGCCAAAAGGGATAAGAAAATATGATGGCACCCATGTAAACATGGCAAGTTATATTACAGATTCATACATGGCAGGAACAACGATAAGTAAGCATGTTGGTGAGCTTGAACCACTCACCACAGAGCAATACATGGCATGGCAAGGCAACCAACAGTAAGAAGACATGGCATAGAAGCTATACATGGCAAGAGCAACATCATAGCATGCAAGGATCAACTACAACAACCTTGGCAAAATTGAATAACATGTAAACAACCTGCCAGGAAACATTTTATAGCAAAAGTAGAGCTCGATTGACTCAAGCTAGGGCACTCCATAATTGCAAACAAGGGCATGGATGGATATAACAAGACATGTAGAACAAAACATCCTTACTGAAATAACTCAAAATATGCATGGATCTCTCTCAGATCATCAAGTTAACATGGCATAAAAATATCAGCAGAGCAGGGTAATGAAATCAGCAACATCATGAAGCCTAGTTTGCATGCTTGTGCTAGTCACCACATAGATCACAAAAATACATGGCATACACCCCTGGAAAGATGGCATGGCATATTACAAAACACATGTAGGACTCAAGTCCATAGGATGCACACATCAATCATGGCAAAATGACAAAGTGCATGTTACATTAAGAAACGAAACTAACATCACATAGCACTATTCCAACAGCATTTCGGGCATAAAGATGAGCTCAAATGAAAATGATGCAATGAGATGAAATGATGTACTCGTCGTGGCGAACATTTTGACATATTACACGCGCAAAACGGAGCAACGATGACAAAGTTATGATGCGACGAAAATGCATGGAAATATTAGCAGATAAACGAGACTTAGGCGTTTTCAGGGAAGGGGAAAGTCAACCTTTGGATCTGGATCGGGGCACGGGAACCGAGGCCGATCCGAGAGCTCGCCGAGCTGGGCGGATCCGCCGGGAGGAAGGTCGGAGAGGCGGCCGAGGAGGCGCCGGCATCGGGCGGCCGGGGGCTCATGGCGGCGGCGGCCAGAAGGCTGGCCGGGCGGCGCGGCCGGACGCACCGAGGAGGCGCAGGGCGCCCAGCCTTCGGTGAACGGCGCGAGGTCGCCGGAGGCTGGTGCGGTCTTGCGGCCGCGGCACCGCCGAGAGCGGGCGGCAAGCGTGGGGGGGGCGGTTGCAGGTCATGGGGGCCGGCTCCGGCGGGCGGCGCGCGCGGCGGGCGCGGGCGGCGCGCTAACGGCGGGCTGACACATGGCGGCGGTGGGACCGGCGGACATGTCCGGCGTGGGGGAAACGTCCGTGGCGCGGGAGAGAGAGCTAGGTTTTGGTGCGAAAATTTCGGGGGAGGACATATATATATGTAGAGGGAGCTAGGAGAGTCCAAATGAGGTGCGGTTTTCGGCCACGCGATCGTGATCGAACGACCGAGAGCATGGAGGGGAGTTTGCTGGGTTTTGGGCCACTATGGAAAGGGTGTTGGGCTGCAACGCAAAGAGGGCTTTACGGTTACCCGGTTAACCGTTGGAGTACCAAACGACCTCCAAATGGCACGAAACTTGACAGCGGTTCACGGTGCTATACCAAGGCCGCTTGACAAACCTCGGACCATTCCGAGACCGCTTAACACCCGCATACGAAAAGAGGTAAAAGGGGCGCCGGGAGACATAGGAGTGCCGGATTGCAAAACGGACAACGGGGAAAATGCTCGGATGCTTGAGACAAACACGTATGCAAAAAGAAATGCACATGATGACATGATATGAAATGCATATGATGACATGGCAAAGTGCAACACGCAAGCAAATGACATGGCAACGACGGCGAATAACTGAAGGACACCTGGCGCATCGAATCCGGGGCGTTACACCTTGTCATTTGGTCATCCTCGTCTATGTCACTCTTACTATGTAATAGTTGCTTCTGTTTAGAATGTCATTCTCATCATCACGAGAGTCTGAGCGCTGCAGATGGGTGCGTTTTGGTGGTGTAGAAAGACTTCTTATGAATTATCATGTCTTGCTGTTTATGTCGAGAGTAGTCACTAGTCGTGTTTGAATGTTGTCTATATCGTTGTTTGAATCGTTTATTGTCTCGAACTCTTGGTGGGCTAAATGAGGGCATCACCATTCTCCGTTGTTCAGAGTATATCTCCTTTTCAAGTTATATAATTTGAGCTCGGTGTCTTTTTGATGATGTACACTTGTTTGGGCCAATGAGGTGTCGTTGAATATGGGCCGAGTAGTAACGCAATGCCAAACAGTCAATTATGACTCTCGTGCCGGCTCTCAAAAGATCCTGAAAAAAGGCCGTGCTCTCGAAAAAGAAAGAATAAGGACTATTAGGCCGACATGTAGGCGCCACCGGTGTTTTACAGCGCTTCAGCGCCGAGAGCATATTAGCGGCGTGCTCAAATTCATGCTACCTTTTCATCCCCGCCTCCTGCCTCCCCACCTCTGGAATCTCTATTCCTACTCCAGTTCCCCAAATCCCTCCGATACTCCACAGACTCAAGCGCACTATCATGTCGCCGGTCAATGCGGATATCCGAGCCGAGATCCCGAGGTCCATCCTGCCTTCGGTCGCCGCGTGATGTCGCCAACAAAGGGCATGGCGGCGCTTGACGCACCAGTTTGTCGGCAAAGTGCTCGATGGTAACCATCAACGGCGATCGCCTCTCGCCTCGCCGGATGACCTTGTCAAAGCTCTTGGCATTGCGCATGGCATCCAAATAAGTGACTTTCGTCGAAGTCCGTCCGCCACCGACTCGATTTCTTCGCCGTTCGGAAAACTTTCACCGCAATCGTGTGTTCAATCTTCCGCCGTTTGTTCTGCGATGGCGCTACCGGTGAGCTTTGATCGGTGGCACCCATGATGGGGCTCGGTGCCCTCGAGCTTGAGTTTTAACAAAGCTTACCTTCCACGGCATGCCTCGACGTGCTTGGAACAGCGAGTCCATGAACGAGCTTATCAATGACCTTGGAGGTGAGCTCGTAAGTATGTTTGTTCCTCCGCATACCTGGGCTCGGCGGTTATGGCATGGATGAAGAAGCCGCCCACCATACCAAGGTGATTGGTGTTGAGATACCGTGCAGGAACCGGTTGTACTATTCGCCGCCACCAAGGCCGCCGCGACCACATTAGGGATGTACCAGACGAGTGTTCGTGCATGTCAAGAAGTGGTCAATCCATCAATCAAGTTCTACCGCCGCTGGTGCTGTGGTCCGTCGACGATGTCCATTACAGGAGTCAACGTCAGACTTTCCCCGTGTTGCTTGGAACGATGGATGGCACAGGGCCTACTCCATCACGCGGTGGAGGCCATTGCTTCTTTGGGAGAAGAGGCGGGGCTGGCTGCCCGGATGTGCTCTAATTTGAGGTAACAACTGAATCTTGTCGATACTAGTTAAATCCGAGCTATGGGTGTGAAGCAGCGATATGCCGTGACATTTGATTGTGACCTGTTCTAATTTTGTACCGAACTTTTTTAGAAAGGGCTGTACGTCAACTTAATGTGCTAGGAGAACTTATTGTGTTGTCTGCCTGCTTTTCTTTGCACAACATTCAAGATATTTCCCGTCATTGATAAAGACGATGAACCGTTATGTACGACTTCGTTGGTTTCAACATAGCCCTTCCCGTAGCGATCCACTGCTTCCATCCTAATTGTGCCGCTTGCGTGAAATTTTTGTATGCAAGTTCAGTGTGTTATGATGTTCTATATGATTGTGTCAACTATATAAGTTTTTATTGAGCATCAGCAATGCATATGGCTGAAGGATGTATTTACGAGCATCGGCCGATGGGTCTCTCTCTCTCTCTCTCTCTCTCTCTCTCTCTCTCACACACACACACACACACACACACACGCGCACACACGCACAAGTGGGACCTGTTGAATTATTTATTTGCTCGTGACAACTTTTAATTAGGTTCCACTGTAATCTAACTTTTTTCTTAAGTTATTAATTGAGCTTAGTGACTTAAAAAATTTGTACAGAAGCCTTGTTTGGGCCTTTTCGACGTCGCTGAATGTGGGCTGAGTAACCATGTTAGGTTGTACTGTACTACACAGGCCTTTCTTCGCTATTTTTTCTTAAATAATACATTTTTTATTAATTTTCATAAATATTACGCTAAGTAATTTTTTTTCAAAATTAATACACCGTCGGCCCGCTGCAGGCCGACTAGGCCTAGTCGGCCCACAGCAGGCCGATTGGATTCCACTCGGCCTACAGCTGGCCGACTGGCCCCTGTCGGCCCATGTCGGCTGATTGGGTCCCTCATTACCACCGTAATGACTGACCTAATTGGCTCGCTGTGGGCTAATTGTTTTTGCAAAAGTGTTAATCATGTATTTAAAAAATATGTGTATTGTGACCTCCTCTGCTCGCTGTGGGCCCACTGTTGACTAAAAAATATATTTTAAGAAGTGTTAATCATGTATTTAAAAATTGTTAAATGTGTGTATAAAAAATGTTCCTTATCTATACAATTTTTTTTAAATGTGTGTATAAAAAATAGCTTTTTTTTAACATCAGCAATGCAATTGGGCCGACAGTTGTACACAATATCCGGATCAACTTGTTATTCTCCGCCCCGCTGGGCTGCAAACTTTCCAAGGAGGTATGCATTAGGTTTAACAAGAAAATGGACTTTACGAAATAATAAATGGGATGTAATTATAATAACTGGACAGTTACTATGCACCAAACACGTAATTAGTTTGAAAAATATATTATTTTTGGAATAGTCGAGCGGCAGCGGCGTCGGTCTCGTAGTCTAGGAAGAAGAGGGAGAAAAACAATGAATACCAAGTAAGCAGATGCATATCGATGCATGACATGACAAGTAGCGGCGCTAAGCGTGCCCTAACGTGGTATGAGGTGGTGCTGGTTAAGGAAACATCAGGAAAGTATTCGGTGTTTACGTTTTTCGAGCGGAAGGCCGGAGGGGAAGTTGTAGGTTCGATAGGTTAGGGGGTGTGGCGGATGAGCGAATTGCGTGTCCGGATTCGTCGGATTTTTAAAGCAACTTTCATATAGAAAACATTTTCATCGAATTACGGTTTATTATCTATGAATTTTAAAGTTTAAACAATATTCGGAATTATTTATATTATGAGAAAAAGAATATGATGTCGACGGCGTGGAATGACGTCGTGATCAAGCGATCAAGTTATTGGTCAAAACGACATGGGGACCCACATCGTCATAAGCAGAGGGTTTAACGAGTTAAAACTAATCGATTTTAGTTAGTAAAACTCTGGGCCCACCTATCGGTGTCTAGTTAAGCTAACTAAATAACTTTAATTATAAAACCGTTTAATTAATCCTAATTACGTTGTGGGGCCCGCATGTTAGTGGCCAGGCTGCCCGATCGGCGATTATTTAGTCGACCGATCGACTAGGGCAGTGAGGGCATTGGCGGCGACCACAGAGTGGCCCAATTAAACGTCGGCGGTGGCAATGACTCGGCGACAAATATCTTGGCGGAGCAGGCCTCGTCGAATTTTCCGGCGGCCGTTTGAGTGCCGGACCCAGGAAACTTCTGACGGTGGCGCATCCGTGATAGTGGCGGCTGGAGTTGGCGGGCGGCCGGCCGCGACAAGGCGGTTGGCCGGGCATCGCCGGGGGCACGGGCTACGGCAGCGGCTGCGCGTGGTGCTCTGGTGTCTACTCGGCGTGAAGAGCGTTAGCATGCGAGACCAAATGGTCACGTAGCCCACCGGGCGAGCCAGCGGCGGCGTTGAGTGGCGTGGGCGGTGTTCTAAGCAAACGAAGGAGGCGAGGCGCATCGTGAAGGCTCACCGAGGAAGCGTGGGAGTGCAGGCGAAGGCTCGGGGAGGACCGATGGCGTAGATCAGGGCGAGGACGATGCGGTGGCGGCCGGAGAGAAGAAGAGTCTTGATGCGAGGGCTCGGGGCTCGATCCGGTGGTGTAGTGGAAGCGAGGACCACGGTGGGCTGTGTAGGACTTGCCGGCTGACAGGCAGACGGTAGTCCTTCTGATCGATGGCGTGAGCGCTCGGGCACCTCGAGCGAGGCGAGGAAGGGGCGAGAGGGGATTCTTGGCGGCGCTAGGGTTCCAGTCTGAGCGGCGTCTTGTGGGTCGACGGGCGCGGATGATGGCCGCAGTGGCCATCAGCGGCCCGCAGGCGGTGCCGCGTCCACCTCCCCTCGTGAGCAGAGGAGGAAGGAGAGGGCAAGTTGGGCTGGGCGGAGGCTGGCAGGTGGGCCATTGGCCGATGAGGTGAGACTTTTGTTTTTGTTTTTGTATTTTTTGTATTTTAGTTTTCACTTCTTTTCTGTTTTTTGTTCCTCATTTTATTTTAGTTTGTTAAAGTACAAGAATGATCCCTAACTTAGTACCACTAAACCTTTGCGATAAAAGTTTAACACCTAAATAAAATAGTTTAACATTTTATTAATTATCAAAGGCATTTCAATAATTGTTTTGACTCTTTGTTTTATTCATTTTAGAGTATTTAAAGATTTTATATAAGTGTGGTTTCTCCATCATAATTATCCATGATTTATTTGTATCCACCGAACATTTAGTTTTAGTATTTGAAAACTTTTATTGTTTGCCTATGTTTTAAATTTGAATTTGAATGGGGTTGAATCAAAGTGAATTTAATTACGATATGAGTGTGATGGCATCATTAGCTTGGGATTCTGTAGATCTAATGTCAAAATCACAATGATCACCTCCCAAGTGATCACTGGCCCGATGTATAACTGCAATGAGACGGACAAGAATGTAGGGCCTTGATGGAATACTAGCATCCTATACTAAGCGGGTAGGATTGCGGTAAAGGTATCGGCGTGTAGCAAGACGGTATGCATCGAGGATAGGAATAACGGAAAGTAGTAACATGCTACACTATTCTAATGCAAGTATAGAGAAGAATAGGCGATGGTGATCAAGGGGGGGCTTTCTGGTTGCTCACGGCAAGAGAGGTCATCAACTCCGTAGTCGTCTTGGTAGTAGTGGCGTCGATCTCGGTGTCTAGCGAATAAGAGGGAAGAAACAATGAATACAATGCAAACATATGCATGACGATGCATGACAAAGCAAAGCGTGATGCTAAGCGTGCCCTAACGCGGTATGAGGTGATCTGGGTGAAGGAAAACATCCGGAAAGTATCCCGGTGTTTAGTTTAGCGAAAAGTCGGAGGAAAGTTAGAGTTTGATATGTTAGGGGTGTGTGGCGGACGAGCGAGCTACGTGTCCGGATTCGCAAATCGTTACGAGCAACTTTCATATTGAAAATAATTTAATCCAGTTGGATTAAAAGATATGATTTTCTAAAGATTTTATTAATTTTAGAATTTAATTAATTATTTAAATTAATTGAAAATGGATTTATGACATCGACATGATGTCATGTTGATGTCGGATCAACGGTGGTTGGTGGTCAACTGACCAATGGGTCCCACGTGAGAGACACATTTAATTAAACAATTTAATTACCTAATTAGTATTAATTGGGGGTGGGCCTATTGTCATACTAATTAATTAGCTAATTAATAACCAGGTTAATTAGATAAGTAATGTTTAATTAGTTGTTTAGTTTAGTTAATCAAAATTAATTAAGTTAATTATTTCTTTAATTAATTAATTTTTATATTAATTCCTTTTTATAAATGTTACAGGTCTTGGGGCGCGTGTAAGTGGTCGGGGCCTTAGCAGGCGTTAGTGCCCGGCCAGAGTAGGCACGCCGAGATCGGCAAGCGCCGTCCACAGCGTGTGGCCAGAAGCGCTGAGCGAGCGAGCGAAGCGAGGCGCGTGGCGCTGGACCCGACGACGTCGCAGCCGCGGCGCGGCTGACGGCGCCGCTGCAGCAACCCAGCGAGCCGTCGCAGAGCGAACCTTGGGTGGCGTCGAAACCAACAGCGGCAATGAGAGACCGTGAAGCGGGCGAGCCATGCGCAGAGGCGGCCGGCGTAAGCGGGCGAAGCGTCTTAAGTGGCCGGTGAGCGCCCATGGAAACGGCCTAACCGGCCCATGTGGCCGCGTGAGCGAAGGAGAAGCGCGACCATGGCGCGTCGGAAAGCGCAGGGCGCGATAGCAGTCTGTGGCGGATCAACAGCGCCAGAGGCTCGGCGTGTCTCGCGAAGCGGCAGCGTGGGGAAGGAGAAGGGCGAGCCTCACAGCGGGGCGTGGGGACTATGGCAGCGAGCTCGGCGGAGGTGAAGTCGGCAGGGACGATCGGCCGAGCGGGGGCGTGCTGACAGAGCAGCAATAGTGGCAGTCATGGAGGAGGATGAAGAGGCGGGGCGTCGCCGGTGAGGTGGCGACGATGATATGACGTGGCGGCCGGCGTTGGGTGGCGGCGTCGGTCTGACCCCCCTCGATCTGATCGGGATCGAGGAAGAGGAGAGAGGTGGTGGGAGTAGTGGGGCGATGGGGTGGGTTAGGGTTTGGTGGTGGGGGATAAGGGAGGCGGGGATGGTGGCGGTTGGGCGGTGGCGAATGGGCGGCTTCTTGGGGAAGCCTTGATAGCCTTTCTCTCTTTCCCTTTTTCTGTTAGTTGTTTTCTGTTTTCTTTATTTATTTTCTTTTATGTTTTATTTAGTTTAAAGCACTTAGGCACTTTGTAAAATTATGCTTTCTTCAATATAATTACTTTAGCAATATTTGTCACGAACATTTTTGTTTAATATTTTAAAACTTTTGTTGTTTAACTTGAATTTGAATTTTGAATCGGAAGGGGTTGAATCATCGAGATTAACAGCGTGTAGTGGTGATGTGGCATGGTTAGCGGAAATTACTGTAGCTTAAATATCAAGGCGTCTATTTCTCCTCCACTACAAGAAATCTCGTCCAGAGATTTAAGGGGTGGAGTAAGGAAAATTCTGTTCGAAATTCTAACGGATCTTCTCGTTCTTGGCTGCTCTTCTCGAAGGTCGACCCATTATCTTGATGTCTTCCTTTTCCTGCTGGTCATCATGATGAAGTCATCATCCTTTCTTGGAAATTTCATCATTACTTACGAAAGGACAAGGGGTGGTTATTCTATAGAGCGGACCTCTGCAAGGTTGACTACACAGTAGTTAACATCGGGAAGGTGGTGAAAACTCTCAATTAAAACTTAAGAAAATACGAGTAAAGTAAGGAGGTATCATTGGAAGTTTGGCGGGCAGGCAATCGTTCGATGCTGAAATGAAGTGTTGAAGGGGTTTAGAGCAATGTAAATAAGCATTGCATCGATGCTGAATAGATCAGGCGGTGGCCCATGAATTACCTACAAAGTCAAGCGCGAGGAATAACTTTGACAACGGGTGTGCGGGAGAGTCAGGTTCGATCTGTGGAACTATGGGTTATGGGCCCACCATGTGGGTTAAAATAGGGCGGTGACATCTTGCACGGTCACAATAGCAAGGCATGTCGAGTAGCCTATCGGTTATGTCGGCAACAATGTCGGTACCAAGGCGAGGGGCGAGAACCATTTTCTGCTCGTTGAGCAAGAGGCGGACCAATACAAAGTTCTCGTCGCCGGTGGTGAGCCGAATGCTATCGACAATTTCAACAGGGTCTTCTTGACACGGTTGTACACCAATGTTTATAAGCGAGAAGAATATTACTGCTTAGATCCTATGGATCACAAGGAAAGGAAAATGTGATCGTCGGATCGAACGGAACAATGGAAAGGAAAATGTGTTTGACACATATATCGAGGGTATACCGTTCCCAAGGACAAGCGAGCAAGATATCCACGACGGGATAGAAAGTAGAAACCATTTAGGTAAGGGGAGGAATTTGATGACAAAACATACAAGCGGTGTTTTGGATAATTGATGAAGAAAACATAACATTTTGTGTCAAATGTTCTTATTGAAGATCGATATCACAGACATGCTTGAGATAGCATTGACAAGGTCTTCAAGCAAAGATCGGACCTTGGATACACAAAGGATCCATCGGGAAAAACTTATTAAACAAGTCATTCAATTTCCTCATGGAAGAATGGTTAACCTTGTTAAAGGAAACTATAACACTAGGTCCTCCGGCCGGTGTGCTAGGCATGACATCACCTTACCGAGTCATAAGAGGACCCATGTTATAACTCTTGAAAGTATGTTCCAACCATCATATCGGCCAGATTCAGTCGGATAGGTGGCGGATAACTCAGACTCACGATGCACGAGAAGAAGGTGCAACACCAATTGTCGAGATGACATTGTAAGATTCTCGGGAATTGAAGCTGTGTGAGCGAGTTACGAAACAAGAGTTCATCATTAAACCAAGGAGAGGAAGAGGATGTGGCTGATGGACTCAACGACAATTCATCAAGATTTCAAAGGATGGATTTCCACAATTAAATATTGAGCAATGCACCGGAAATATGGACCAAGTAGGGACGTTCAAAGTTAGAATGGTGATTCGATAACGAAACTATCGGTCGTTCACTTCAAAATAATAGGGTTGCTAGAGATATCAAATTCCCACAACAAAGTTCACTCAACACGGCCAAGAAAAGAATGGTGATGGCGAAGCATCACGGTAACAAGAATTTCTTAAGAGGTGGTGAAATCCTCACAACATTTTGACATAAAAGATGGTAATACTCAATGTAAAGAAGAACAATCTTGGGTAGCAAGCGACTCAAGGTATAACACAAAACACGAACAAGTTTGTGTCGGAGGAGTCAATAAGGTGGCCGATGATATACGACTCATCGAGGGCAAGATGGTATTTCTCTTCATGAATCCGATTGATATCACGGAAGAGCTCATAAGGTTGATGATGATCGACACATTTGTCGAGAAATTTCATTAAGATGTAATCAATCGGCGACAACGAGTCAAAGGAATGATGAAGCGAAAGGTTATTGAATCGAAGTCGAATTGATTCACTTATTAGTGTTCTCGGTTGGCGACAACCCGAACCGGGAAAATTGGAATCGGTGAAATAACAGGTTGATGAAGAACCCATAAGAAGTTATGTAGTTCCATGATATACTCATGGTACGGAGGGTATACTCAAGGATAGAGCGGGATAGAGGTTGGACAAGTGAAATCATTTGCGGAAGGCAAGCACTTAAACTTGTCCAAGAAATGGGATCAAGAAGAACAATATGGTCGAAACCACGATTACATAAAGACCAAGCATAGATAAGAGAAAAGTTATAACAATGGGATTATTATTACTACGAGAAGCTTCCATGATAAGTTCCACCTCGGTCCATGGGCATGAACACAAAGTTCAGGTCGACTCCAACTTCTCCAAAGCATAACCTTACATTCACTTCTCGTTTCAATAATGGCATTAGTGTTGAAAGTGAAATACTAGATGAGTATGACCGTGAAAACTTCCGAGTTCACATAGTAAGGAAGGCATAGGTTCAACCCATCGGGGCATCTTACGAACATATACCACAAACTTGGGGTAAATAATACAAGCTTGAAAGTAGAGCATTGTTCAAAAGCGGATGATACAATTTACCAAAGGCATTATATACCCATGGAAAGGCTCTCAAGGTTATTCAATATGAAGGACAACATCGGATAAAATCCAACAAAGGAACCGATGGTCCACAAGGATCTGATGTGAGCATCGGTACTCAACTGAGGAAGAAGAATGCACGGGCATCATATTATAGAACATCTGAATAATTCGATGCTTAGATAACAAAGGAATTTCGATTTCCAAAACAAAGGATCGAGCGATCGCTTTGATCAAGGATGGATAAGTTGGATAGACCGAGGCACAATTGGCGACAAATAGTTTGGTGAGAACCAGCTCATGTTCAAAAATGATGTCGAGCGGAAAGATAATTTAGAAGGGTTGATAGATGATTGTGTGCATTCGCACACATGTTGAAATCAATAGGATCAAAATGGCGGTGTCAAAAGAAACTAGTGAATATTGCGGATATATGGGAAGCATCCATAATGCAAGTAGACAAGTATTTGCGAGAGCAATAAAGCTGCTAAGGATTTTGAAGGATTGAATAGTATTTCAAAGACTTTTGTGAAACATCTGAACAAGCGGGGATGGCGGATACTCGGAAAGTCGAGAAATTATTCTTAGGGGTATTCGGTGGCAAAGCGCAAGGCGGTGGCACAAAATATTCTCGGGGTATCTTGCAATAACAAGATTGGGAATAAAAGTAAACGACAGTGTAAGTATTTATCCATAGGGATATTTCGGTGGAAGGAATTGCAAAAGCAACGGGCACAAGGTCTAGAGAAAATCGGAGTATCTTGAAATCTTAGGTGCGACCGGCGATCATCTGGTGAAGGGGCTCTCCGGAGAAAGTATTATCGAGAACCTAGAGTCCGAGTTAGTAAAATCGTTTAACCCGAATAGAAGAGATGTCGAGTCGAGTATAGGTGAGGAATAAAAGATCCTACTACCCAATGGCGGCGTGTGCTAAGACCTACAGCCATGTTAGTAAAAGTTTTACAGCGTCTAGACTAAACTTGACCAAGGAGTGTGGAAGGGGATTCTCGAGGCGATGGCTCTGATACAAACTTGTCACGCCCGATTCAATCGTACACTAATCATACTGCATAGCGATATGCGATCAAGATCGAGGACTCACGGAAGGTATCACAACACAACTCTAAAATAAAATAAGTCATACAAGCATCATAATACAAGCCAGGGCCTCGAGGGCTCGAATACAAGTGCTCGATCATAGGCGAGTCATGGAAGCAACAATATCTGACAAACATAAGTTAAACAAGTTTGCCTTAAGAAGGCTAGCACAAAGCTGGGATCTGAGCGAAAGAAGCGCGGGCCTCTGCACAGGATCCTCCTAACTACTCCTGGTCGTTGTCGTGAGCTGCTGCGTAGTAGTAGGCACCTCCGGTGTAGTAAAGTCATCGGCAGTGGCGTCGGCTCTGAGCTCGACATCTGGTTGCGAGTAGAAGGGAAGGGGAAAAGGGGAAAAAGCAGTGAGTACTCATCCAAAGTACTAAGGCAAGAAGCCACTAAATATGCGGTATATGTGTAAAGGGCCATATCGGTGGGTGAGCTGAGAATGCAGAATAAGAGGGATAAATAATCACGTCGAAGACTAAACCACAGCGACCTCCGTCTTCTGACATGTAGAAGAGTAGGCGAAGTCCTCCAAGTAGCATCGCATAGCATAATCCTACAGCGATCCCCTCATCATTGCCTACATTGAGAGCGATCACCGGTTATGTATACTTGGAAGGATGTGTTTCATTAAGTATCCGATTCTAGTTGTCATAAGGTCAAGGTACAACTCCAAGTCGTCACATTCAGAAGATCACGGCTATTGAATAGATTAACTTCCTGCGAGGTGCACCACATAGCCCAACACGCTTGATCCCATTTGGCGGACACACTTTTACGGGTGCCCGCCCGGAAGATCAACCGCGCAGCCCACCTAGGACAACAGAGAGGTCGACGCCGGTCTAAACCTAAGCGTCAAGTGCGGGCCATCGCCCTTAGCACACCTGCATGTTAGTGGTATGGGAAGCGAACTAGCCCCTTAATACAAGCGAGCTTCGTTCCAAACCAGCGCCGCTCGATGCGTTGGCGTCCACGAAGCCTGGTGATACCACGACCGTGTGCCCATTGTTCCGTGTAGTTGGTTGGTGTGTATGGCGATGTAGGACTCAGATCAAATACCAAGATCTCGTTAAGCGTGTTAAGTATCCTGAGCAGCGAGCAGGCCGAGCCCGCCTCTCTCCTAGGCGGTCTCAACACTGTCGCTCGCCACAAAGATCCACAGGAGAGGCGTTGGGACAAGGGTCCTTTCATTTAATCAAGTGAATCACTCGCAGGTGCTCCACTAGCCGCCGACTTTAGTCACCACATGTATCATGTATAAAGTATATATGGTATATACAGATCACCTCCCAAGTGATCACGATAGTATATAGCAGTTGACCGGACAAGAATGGGGCCTTGATGGAATACTAGCATCCTATACTAAGCGGTAGGATTGCGGGTAAAGGTATCATGATAGTAGCAGGACATGCTATGCATCGGGATAGGAATAACGGAAAGCGGTAACATGCTACACTATTCTAATGCAAGCAGTATAGAGGAGAATAGGTGATATCTGGTGATTAAGGGGGGCTTGCACGTTGCTCACGGCAAGAGAGAGGTCGTCAACTCCGTGAGTCGTCTTGGAGTAGCAATGGGCGTCGGTCTCGGTGTCTAGCGGAAGAAGAGGAAGAAACAATGAATACAATGCAAACATATGCATGACGATGCATGACAAAGCAAAGCGTGATGCTAGGTGTGCCTAACGGTATGAGGTGATCTGGGTGAAGGAGAAAACATCTGGGAAAGTATCCCGGTGTTTATTTTCGAGCGGGCCGGAGGCGAATTGCGAGTTTTATATGTTGGGGTGTGTGGCGGACGAGCGGGTGTGTATGGATTCGCCTCGTCGTTACGAGCAACTTTCATATTGAAAATAATTTAATCTGATTTACGGATTAAAGATCGTTTTCTAAAGATTTTATTAATTTCTGAAATTTAATTAATTATTTAAATTAATTCAAAATGGATTTATGACATAAGCATGATGTCATCTTGACGTCGGCGATCAAGATGGTTGGTGGTCAACTTGACCAATGGGTCCCCTTGCAAGACACATTTTAATTAAACAATTTAATTACCTAATTAGTATTAATTAGGGGTGGGCTCTTGTCATACTAATTAATTAGTTAGTTAATTACCTAGGTTAATTAGATAACTAATGTTTAATTAGTTTGATTAGTTGTTTAGTTTAGTTAATAAAAATTAATTAAGTTAATTATTTCTTTAGTTAATTAATTATTAATTTATTTTTATTTTATTTTTTAATTCTTTTTTTTATAAGCGTTACGGGTGCTAGGGCGCATGTAAGTGGCGAGGCCTTGTGGCTTGGCGTTAACAGGCCGGCCAGTGATTGGCGCATCGTCGACCACCAGGCGCCGTCACAGGGTCTGTGCGAGCCACGGCGTTAGGCTCGAGCCTTGATCGCCTTGTGGCAGTGGGGAGGAGGAGAGACGAGCCTCACATGAGGCGTGGGGACTATGGCGGGCTCGGCCAGGTCGGGAGGTCGGCAGGACGATCGGCAAGAAGCAGAGGCAGTCTGTGACAGTCGCCCATGACAGGTGGCCGGTCATGGAGGAGGATGAAGAGGCGGGGCGTCGCCCGGTGAGGTGTGACGATGGCTCTGGCGAGCGCTGGCGTTGGAGTGGCGTCGGTCTGACCCCCTCCCGGATCGGGATCAGGCGGAGGGCCGAGGAGGGAGTGGAGGAGTGGGAGTAGTGGGGCGGAGGGTGGGTTAGGGTTTGGTCGTGGGGGATAAGGAGGTGGGGATGGTGGCGGTTGGGCGGTGGCGAATGGGCCGGCTGCTGGGCGAGCGTGGTGGGGGCCTTTCTCTCTTTTTCCTTTTTCTATTAGTTTGATTTGTTTTCTTTTATTTCTTTTCTTTTCATTTTATTTAGTCTAAAGCACTTAGGCACTTTGTAAAATTATGCTTTCTTCAATATAATTACTTTAGCAATATTTGTCCACTGCGAACATTTTTGTTTAATAGTTTAAAACTTTTGTCGTTTAACTTGAATTTGAATTTTGAATCGAGCGGGGTTGAATCAGGAGATTAACAACGGTGTCGTGGTGATGTGGCATCGTTAGCGGAATCTTTAGCTTAAATATAAAGGCGTCACATATCGGTTGTCAATAACTTACAAAACATGATCATCTCATACAATAACGTATATCACATCATGTCTTGACCATATCACATCATAACATGCCTGCAAAAACAAGTTAGATGTCCTCTACTTTATTGTTGCAAGTTTTACGTGGCTGCTACGGGCTTCTCGCAGAACCTTCTTTCTGGCCAAAACCACAGCGGTAATTCGTCAAGTTTGCTCTTTTAACCTTCTTCAAGGCCGGTGTAGTCAAATTGGATTCAACTAAAGTAGGAGAAAGCAGACACCCGACCACCTTTATGCAAAACTAGTTGCAGTCGGTCGATGGAACCGGTCTCATAACGTGGACATGTAAGGTTGGTCCGGCGCTTCATCCTGATCTGCCGAATCAAAATAAGGCGTTGATGGTAAGTATGACTAACACCGCCCACAACTCTTTGTGTTCTACTCGTGGATATCATCTACGCATAGACTTGGCTCATGATTCCATTGTTGGGAATCGTTGCATGGAAAACAAAAAAATCTATGCTGCAATGATCTATCCTTGGAGATGCATAGCAGAGGGGAGAGTGTCTACATACCCTCGTGACCGTGGGTGGGCGTTTCACAACATAGTTGATGTAGTTGAACTTCTTGGCGCTTCAACGATCAAGTACGAGCATACGGCACCTCCGTGTTACGCACCGCGTTCAACTCGGTGGCGTACCTTGCCTTCTTGATCTAGCAAGGCGTCGAGGTAGTAGATGAGTTCCGTGAAACGCGGCATGGTCACGGTGATGGTGAAGTGATCTCCATGAGGGCCGCTAAGCACTATGAAAATATGAGTGGTGTAAACAATGGAGGCGCTGCAGCTATGCAATTATGCAGTGCAGCTAGGCACCCTCCTCTCCTATATATAGGTGGGAGGAGGAGGAGAAGCCATAGGCGCCCAAGTAGGAGGAATCCTGCTTGGTCCCTCCCAAGCCCCACTGCATATAACAGGGAGAAGGAAAAGAGGGAGAGGGAAGGAGGTGGGAATCTAATCCACACTTTCCCATTCTCCCTTTCCTTCCCTCCTTAAACCCGACCCATATGGAGCGCACCAGCCCTTGGCTGGTGCGTTTCTCTTGGCCCATAAGGCCCATATCTTTTTGGGGTGCGGAACCAAAAATTTCGGTGACACGATAGTACTCGGTACCCTCGAAACACTTCGGTGTCGAATACCATCGTCCTATATATCAATCTTTACCTCTAGACCATTTCAAGACTCCTCGTCGTGTCCGTGATCTCATCAGGGACTCAAACAACATTCGGTCACCAAATCACATAACTCATATAATACTATATCGTCATCGAACATTAAGCATGCGGACCCTACGAGTTTGAGAACTATGTAGACATGCCAGAGACACCTCTTGGGTCAACAACCAATAAGCGAACCTGATGCCCATATTGACTCCTACATATTCTATGAAGATCTTTATTGAATCGAACCGTTATGACAACGTACATAATTTCCTTTGTCCATCGGTTGTTACTTGCAGAGATTCGATCGTCGATATCTTCATACCTAGTTCAATCTCTTTCTTGGCAAGTCTCTTTACTCGTCTTTGTAATACATCACCTTGTGACTAACTCCTTAGTCGTTTGCTTGCAAGCTTATGATGTGTATTACCAAGAGGGCCAGAGATACCTCTTGATACTCGGAGGACAAATCCTAATCTCGATCTATGCCAACTCAACAAACACCTTGGAGATACACATAGAGCATCTTTATAATCACCCGATTCACGTTGTGACGTTTGATAGCACACAAGGCATTCCTCCGATATCCGGAGTTGCATAATCTCATAGTCGAAGGAATATGTATTTTGACATGAAGAAAGCAATAGCAATAAAGCTGAGCGATCATTATGCTAAGCTAACGGATGGGTCTTGTCCATCACATCATTCTCCTAAGGATGTGATCCCGTTATCAAATGACAACACATGTCTATGGTTAGGAAACCTTAACCATCTTTGATCAACGAGCTAGTCTAGTAGAGGCTTACTAGGGACGCGGTATTTGTTTATGTATTCACACATGTATTTTGGTTTCCGATCAATACAATTATAGCATGGATAATAAACCTTTATCATGAATAAGAAAATATAAGATAACAACTTTATTATTGCCTCTAGGGCATTTTTCCTGCACCTATGCTTCTAAAGGATTGTGTAGGATATAAACATGATCTTGCAAAATTTGTTTATTATGACAAATGTACTTCCTCTTTTAGGAGCTTTATTGCATCCTTGGATTCTACAGTACCTAAAGATTGGAAGGATGCGTGAATGATCCTAAATGGAAGACAACAATGTTGGAGGATATGACTGCTCTAGAAAAGAATAATACATGTCAATTGGTAGAATGGCGAAGGGCAAGGAACGATCGGATGCAAATGGGTTTATACTACTAAGTATAACCACGAGGTAAAATAGAAAGGTATAAAGCTCGGTTGGTGGCCAAAGGCTACACATAGACTTCGTGGTGTTGATTATGAAAGCGTTTGCTCCTCATGAAATGAATACAATAAGAACTTTGATATCTTGTGCACCTAATCGTGAAGTATTTATTTCAGATGGATGTAAAAATGCATTCTTACATGGAGGAGAAATCTATATAATACCACCGGTTTCAACACGGTACAAAGCTGAAGGAAAGGCATTAAAACTCCACCGTTCACTATATGGACTAAAACAATCTCATCATCGTGGTTCGGCGATTTAGGAAAGCTATGTTGAAATTGTGTTTCAACGAGCTTGATCATACTTTCTTTTATAAAAGATGTCTTTGGAAAATTGACAATATTAATTGTCTATGTTGATGATATTATCACGGAGATGATGATCAAGGTATTGAAAAACTAAAGCAACATTCGAGGAAGGAGTTTGAAGTAAAGGATCAAGGACAAATGAGGTACTTTCTTGGAATTGAAGTCTCACGAAGCTCAAGAGGTATCTATTTATCTCAAAGAAAATATGTGCTAGATCTATTTTGAGAAAGTATGTCAATTAATAGTCAACATTAACACCAATTGAAAAAACCACAGATTGACTAGTGAGTCGGGGAACGATGATGGGAGCAATACCAGTGATGGTCGTTTGATCTATTTATCGCATACTCGTCCGGATATAGCTTTTGATGTAAGCGTGGTGAGCCAGTTCATGCATAATCCTAAAACTCACCACATGGATGCGATAAAATGAATCATTTAGTATTTAAAGGGGTGCATTCGAGGTTTATTGTATAAGTCAAGTAGAAAATTACAAATAGAATGCTATCATGTTGATTTGGCCAGCTCATTAGATGATAGAAAGTCTACGTCGGGATCTTATGCGTTTGTTGGAGGAACATAGTTACTTGGCATAGTCGAGAAAACAAAAATGTTGTTGCAAGGTCCACTATGAAGCAAAATTCAGGGCTATGGCTCATGGAGTATGTGAAGTCTTGTGGCTAAAAATCATCTTGATGGAGTTGGGTCTATTCGAGCCAAGACCATTTATGATGTATTGTGATAATAAGGCTGCACTAGATATAGCACATAACCCGGTTCAACATGGTAGAACAAATCACATAGAAATTGACCGCGCTTTATCAAAGAGAAACTTGACCAAGGAATAATATGTATGCATTATGTGAGCTCTTCAAACCAACTAAGATATTTTAACCAATAGTCTCGCTAAAAAGTGTTTTATAGCTTATGTAGCAAGATGGGGTAATATGATGTGTTTGCCCCATCTTGAGAGAATGTTGAGTTTAGTTGTAATTTGTATTTGGTAGGATTGTGTGCTAAAGTGATTATAAATATCAGGAGGACAAGAGTGTAAAAGAAGGGCATAGAGATAAGGAAAGGAAGGCGGAGCTCGAAGTTGCTCCAGTTTTACGTGCTCGGGTCCAACCTGATGTGAACTCCTCTCTCAAATCCTCTCTCGGATCCTAGTTTATTTACAAAAAATTTGTTTCTTGCTCGAGGTTCAACACCTACCAAAACATAACAACCGACTTGATTCAATCTTAGGAAACAAAAACAATGAGTACGACTTGTTTTTTGGTGCTCGTGGCTTCTTGTGCAAATTATCTCCACCATCTTGACTCACCAGCGCCTCATCTATACCGCTCATCATGAAAATTGTCCCCAAATTTGCAAAATATTACATACCGATGCCACAAGTTTGTTTGGGCTACAATAAACTTCACATACGAGAATACCCGTTTGGGCCGCCCATGTCTGGCGGCTTTCAAAATTTAATTATATTATTTGTCATTTTTCTACTTTAAATAATTTGGGACTTCAAAAAGTTTCAAAAAATTTAAAAATAAAATTTAGAAATAAAATGTTCAATAAATCATAAAACATTTGTGGATTCAAAAATGTTTTGATTAAAATATATTTGCTTTTCATAAAATGTTTGCAATTCTGAAAACAAATTTTCAGTAAGTAAAAAACATAATTTTTAAAAAGTTCATGTATTAAAAATATTAATTAAAATCTTCACCAATTCAAAAATGTTCATGAATTAAAAAATATGCTAAAAATACAAAACTTTGTTCGTGAATTACAAAATAGTTTATTGATTCAGTTCTAGTTGTCATAAGCTCAGGTACAACTCAAGTCGTCCATTACCAGAAGATCACGGCTATTGAATAGATTAACTTCCTGCGGGGTGCACCATCTTACAGCCGCGCTTGATCATTTGGCGGACACACTTTCTGGTCATGCCGGCTGAAGATCAACACGTCGCAGCCCCACCTAGGCACAGCAGAGAGGCCGACCGCGGGTCTAAACCTAAGCGCAGTGCAGGCCCATCGCCACGAGCACACACGTTCTTGAGTGGTGAGCAGACCTAGCCTAGTGGCGTTCAGTCCAATCCGGTGGCGCTCATCGTTGCGTCACGAAGTGCCGGTGATACCACGAGCGGGATACCCATAACTACTCCAGATGGTTAGTGCGTATAAGCTCGTAGCCAACTCGGATCAAATACCAAGATCTCGTTAAGCGTGTTAAGTATCGCGAGCGCCCGACGGGCCAGGCCCACTCTCTCCTGGCGGTCTCAACCTGCCTGTCGCTCGCCACAAGATCCATCGAGGAGGGCCGTCGGGACAAAGGTCCTTTCAGCTAATCCAAGTGAATCACTCATGGGTGCTCCTGGCCGACCCGACTTTAGTCACCACATGTATCATGTATAAGTATATAGTATATACGTGATCACCTCCCGGTGATCACGGCCCGATCATATCTGGCAGACGGACAAGAATGTATGCCCACAGATGAAAATGCTAGCATCCTACACTAAGCATATAGGATTGCGGTAAAGGTAACAACAGTAGTAAAGACGAGGCTATGCATCGGGATAGGTATAAGCGAAAGCGATAACATGCTACACTACTCTAATGCAGCGATATATAGAAGAGTAAGCGATATCACGGTGATCAAGGGGGGCTTGCTGGTTGCTCTAGCAAGAGAGAATCGTCAACACCGTAGTCGAGCGGCAGCGGCGTCGGTCTCGTAGTCTAGGAAGAAGAGGGAGAAAAACAATGAATACCAAGTAAGCAGATGCATATCGATGCATGACATGACAAGTAGCGGCGCTAAGCGTGCCCTAACGTGGTATGAGGTGGTGCTGGTTAAGGAAACATCAGGAAAGTATTCGGTGTTTACGTTTTTCGAGCGGAAGGCCGGAGGGGAAGTTGTAGGTTCGATAGGTTAGGGGGTGTGGCGGATGAGCGAATTGCGTGTCCGGATTCGTCGGATTTTTAAAGCAACTTTCATATAGAAAACATTTTCATCGAATTACGGTTTATTATCTATGAATTTTAAAGTTTAAACAATATTCGGAATTATTTATATTATGAGAAAAAGAATATGATGTCGACGGCGTGGAATGACGTCGTGATCAAGCGATCAAGTTATTGGTCAAAACGACATGGGGACCCACATCGTCATAAGCAGAGGGTTTAACGAGTTAAAACTAATCGATTTTAGTTAGTAAAACTCTGGGCCCACCTATCGGTGTCTAGTTAAGCTAACTAAATAACTTTAATTATAAAACCGTTTAATTAATCCTAATTACGTTGTGGGGCCCGCATGTTAGTGGCCAGGCTGCCCGATCGGCGATTATTTAGTCGACCGATCGACTAGGGCAGTGAGGGCATTGGCGGCGACCACAGAGTGGCCCAATTAAACGTCGGCGGTGGCAATGACTCGGCGACAAATATCTTGGCGGAGCAGGCCTCGTCGAATTTTCCGGCGGCCGTTTGAGTGCCGGACCCAGGAAACTTCTGACGGTGGCGCATCCGTGATAGTGGCGGCTGGAGTTGGCGGGCGGCCGGCCGCGACAAGGCGGTTGGCCGGGCATCGCCGGGGGCACGGGCTACGGCAGCGGCTGCGCGTGGTGCTCTGGTGTCTACTCGGCGTGAAGAGCGTTAGCATGCGAGACCAAATGGTCACGTAGCCCACCGGGCGAGCCAGCGGCGGCGTTGAGTGGCGTGGGCGGTGTTCTAAGCAAACGAAGGAGGCGAGGCGCATCGTGAAGGCTCACCGAGGAAGCGTGGGAGTGCAGGCGAAGGCTCGGGGAGGACCGATGGCGTAGATCAGGGCGAGGACGATGCGGTGGCGGCCGGAGAGAAGAAGAGTCTTGATGCGAGGGCTCGGGGCTCGATCCGGTGGTGTAGTGGAAGCGAGGACCACGGTGGGCTGTGTAGGACTTGCCGGCTGACAGGCAGACGGTAGTCCTTCTGATCGATGGCGTGAGCGCTCGGGCACCTCGAGCGAGGCGAGGAAGGGGCGAGAGGGGATTCTTGGCGGCGCTAGGGTTCCAGTCTGAGCGGCGTCTTGTGGGTCGACGGGCGCGGATGATGGCCGCAGTGGCCATCAGCGGCCCGCAGGCGGTGCCGCGTCCACCTCCCCTCGTGAGCAGAGGAGGAAGGAGAGGGCAAGTTGGGCTGGGCGGAGGCTGGCAGGTGGGCCATTGGCCGATGAGGTGAGACTTTTGTTTTTGTTTTTGTATTTTTTGTATTTTAGTTTTCACTTCTTTTCTGTTTTTTGTTCCTCATTTTATTTTAGTTTGTTAAAGTACAAGAATGATCCCTAACTTAGTACCACTAAACCTTTGCGATAAAAGTTTAACACCTAAATAAAATAGTTTAACATTTTATTAATTATCAAAGGCATTTCAATAATTGTTTTGACTCTTTGTTTTATTCATTTTAGAGTATTTAAAGATTTTATATAAGTGTGGTTTCTCCATCATAATTATCCATGATTTATTTGTATCCACCGAACATTTAGTTTTAGTATTTGAAAACTTTTATTGTTTGCCTATGTTTTAAATTTGAATTTGAATGGGGTTGAATCAAAGTGAATTTAATTACGATATGAGTGTGATGGCATCATTAGCTTGGGATTCTGTAGATCTAATGTCAAAATCACAATGATCACCTCCCAAGTGATCACTGGCCCGATGTATAACTGCAATGAGACGGACAAGAATGTAGGGCCTTGATGGAATACTAGCATCCTATACTAAGCGGGTAGGATTGCGGTAAAGGTATCGGCGTGTAGCAAGACGGTATGCATCGAGGATAGGAATAACGGAAAGTAGTAACATGCTACACTATTCTAATGCAAGTATAGAGAAGAATAGGCGATGGTGATCAAGGGGGGGCTTTCTGGTTGCTCACGGCAAGAGAGGTCATCAACTCCGTAGTCGTCTTGGTAGTAGTGGCGTCGATCTCGGTGTCTAGCGAATAAGAGGGAAGAAACAATGAATACAATGCAAACATATGCATGACGATGCATGACAAAGCAAAGCGTGATGCTAAGCGTGCCCTAACGCGGTATGAGGTGATCTGGGTGAAGGAAAACATCCGGAAAGTATCCCGGTGTTTAGTTTAGCGAAAAGTCGGAGGAAAGTTAGAGTTTGATATGTTAGGGGTGTGTGGCGGACGAGCGAGCTACGTGTCCGGATTCGCAAATCGTTACGAGCAACTTTCATATTGAAAATAATTTAATCCAGTTGGATTAAAAGATATGATTTTCTAAAGATTTTATTAATTTTAGAATTTAATTAATTATTTAAATTAATTGAAAATGGATTTATGACATCGACATGATGTCATGTTGATGTCGGATCAACGGTGGTTGGTGGTCAACTGACCAATGGGTCCCACGTGAGAGACACATTTAATTAAACAATTTAATTACCTAATTAGTATTAATTGGGGGTGGGCCTATTGTCATACTAATTAATTAGCTAATTAATAACCAGGTTAATTAGATAAGTAATGTTTAATTAGTTGTTTAGTTTAGTTAATCAAAATTAATTAAGTTAATTATTTCTTTAATTAATTAATTTTTATATTAATTCCTTTTTATAAATGTTACAGGTCTTGGGGCGCGTGTAAGTGGTCGGGGCCTTAGCAGGCGTTAGTGCCCGGCCAGAGTAGGCACGCCGAGATCGGCAAGCGCCGTCCACAGCGTGTGGCCAGAAGCGCTGAGCGAGCGAGCGAAGCGAGGCGCGTGGCGCTGGACCCGACGACGTCGCAGCCGCGGCGCGGCTGACGGCGCCGCTGCAGCAACCCAGCGAGCCGTCGCAGAGCGAACCTTGGGTGGCGTCGAAACCAACAGCGGCAATGAGAGACCGTGAAGCGGGCGAGCCATGCGCAGAGGCGGCCGGCGTAAGCGGGCGAAGCGTCTTAAGTGGCCGGTGAGCGCCCATGGAAACGGCCTAACCGGCCCATGTGGCCGCGTGAGCGAAGGAGAAGCGCGACCATGGCGCGTCGGAAAGCGCAGGGCGCGATAGCAGTCTGTGGCGGATCAACAGCGCCAGAGGCTCGGCGTGTCTCGCGAAGCGGCAGCGTGGGGAAGGAGAAGGGCGAGCCTCACAGCGGGGCGTGGGGACTATGGCAGCGAGCTCGGCGGAGGTGAAGTCGGCAGGGACGATCGGCCGAGCGGGGGCGTGCTGACAGAGCAGCAATAGTGGCAGTCATGGAGGAGGATGAAGAGGCGGGGCGTCGCCGGTGAGGTGGCGACGATGATATGACGTGGCGGCCGGCGTTGGGTGGCGGCGTCGGTCTGACCCCCCTCGATCTGATCGGGATCGAGGAAGAGGAGAGAGGTGGTGGGAGTAGTGGGGCGATGGGGTGGGTTAGGGTTTGGTGGTGGGGGATAAGGGAGGCGGGGATGGTGGCGGTTGGGCGGTGGCGAATGGGCGGCTTCTTGGGGAAGCCTTGATAGCCTTTCTCTCTTTCCCTTTTTCTGTTAGTTGTTTTCTGTTTTCTTTATTTATTTTCTTTTATGTTTTATTTAGTTTAAAGCACTTAGGCACTTTGTAAAATTATGCTTTCTTCAATATAATTACTTTAGCAATATTTGTCACGAACATTTTTGTTTAATATTTTAAAACTTTTGTTGTTTAACTTGAATTTGAATTTTGAATCGGAAGGGGTTGAATCATCGAGATTAACAGCGTGTAGTGGTGATGTGGCATGGTTAGCGGAAATTACTGTAGCTTAAATATCAAGGCGTCTATTTCTCCTCCACTACAAGAAATCTCGTCCAGAGATTTAAGGGGTGGAGTAAGGAAAATTCTGTTCGAAATTCTAACGGATCTTCTCGTTCTTGGCTGCTCTTCTCGAAGGTCGACCCATTATCTTGATGTCTTCCTTTTCCTGCTGGTCATCATGATGAAGTCATCATCCTTTCTTGGAAATTTCATCATTACTTACGAAAGGACAAGGGGTGGTTATTCTATAGAGCGGACCTCTGCAAGGTTGACTACACAGTAGTTAACATCGGGAAGGTGGTGAAAACTCTCAATTAAAACTTAAGAAAATACGAGTAAAGTAAGGAGGTATCATTGGAAGTTTGGCGGGCAGGCAATCGTTCGATGCTGAAATGAAGTGTTGAAGGGGTTTAGAGCAATGTAAATAAGCATTGCATCGATGCTGAATAGATCAGGCGGTGGCCCATGAATTACCTACAAAGTCAAGCGCGAGGAATAACTTTGACAACGGGTGTGCGGGAGAGTCAGGTTCGATCTGTGGAACTATGGGTTATGGGCCCACCATGTGGGTTAAAATAGGGCGGTGACATCTTGCACGGTCACAATAGCAAGGCATGTCGAGTAGCCTATCGGTTATGTCGGCAACAATGTCGGTACCAAGGCGAGGGGCGAGAACCATTTTCTGCTCGTTGAGCAAGAGGCGGACCAATACAAAGTTCTCGTCGCCGGTGGTGAGCCGAATGCTATCGACAATTTCAACAGGGTCTTCTTGACACGGTTGTACACCAATGTTTATAAGCGAGAAGAATATTACTGCTTAGATCCTATGGATCACAAGGAAAGGAAAATGTGATCGTCGGATCGAACGGAACAATGGAAAGGAAAATGTGTTTGACACATATATCGAGGGTATACCGTTCCCAAGGACAAGCGAGCAAGATATCCACGACGGGATAGAAAGTAGAAACCATTTAGGTAAGGGGAGGAATTTGATGACAAAACATACAAGCGGTGTTTTGGATAATTGATGAAGAAAACATAACATTTTGTGTCAAATGTTCTTATTGAAGATCGATATCACAGACATGCTTGAGATAGCATTGACAAGGTCTTCAAGCAAAGATCGGACCTTGGATACACAAAGGATCCATCGGGAAAAACTTATTAAACAAGTCATTCAATTTCCTCATGGAAGAATGGTTAACCTTGTTAAAGGAAACTATAACACTAGGTCCTCCGGCCGGTGTGCTAGGCATGACATCACCTTACCGAGTCATAAGAGGACCCATGTTATAACTCTTGAAAGTATGTTCCAACCATCATATCGGCCAGATTCAGTCGGATAGGTGGCGGATAACTCAGACTCACGATGCACGAGAAGAAGGTGCAACACCAATTGTCGAGATGACATTGTAAGATTCTCGGGAATTGAAGCTGTGTGAGCGAGTTACGAAACAAGAGTTCATCATTAAACCAAGGAGAGGAAGAGGATGTGGCTGATGGACTCAACGACAATTCATCAAGATTTCAAAGGATGGATTTCCACAATTAAATATTGAGCAATGCACCGGAAATATGGACCAAGTAGGGACGTTCAAAGTTAGAATGGTGATTCGATAACGAAACTATCGGTCGTTCACTTCAAAATAATAGGGTTGCTAGAGATATCAAATTCCCACAACAAAGTTCACTCAACACGGCCAAGAAAAGAATGGTGATGGCGAAGCATCACGGTAACAAGAATTTCTTAAGAGGTGGTGAAATCCTCACAACATTTTGACATAAAAGATGGTAATACTCAATGTAAAGAAGAACAATCTTGGGTAGCAAGCGACTCAAGGTATAACACAAAACACGAACAAGTTTGTGTCGGAGGAGTCAATAAGGTGGCCGATGATATACGACTCATCGAGGGCAAGATGGTATTTCTCTTCATGAATCCGATTGATATCACGGAAGAGCTCATAAGGTTGATGATGATCGACACATTTGTCGAGAAATTTCATTAAGATGTAATCAATCGGCGACAACGAGTCAAAGGAATGATGAAGCGAAAGGTTATTGAATCGAAGTCGAATTGATTCACTTATTAGTGTTCTCGGTTGGCGACAACCCGAACCGGGAAAATTGGAATCGGTGAAATAACAGGTTGATGAAGAACCCATAAGAAGTTATGTAGTTCCATGATATACTCATGGTACGGAGGGTATACTCAAGGATAGAGCGGGATAGAGGTTGGACAAGTGAAATCATTTGCGGAAGGCAAGCACTTAAACTTGTCCAAGAAATGGGATCAAGAAGAACAATATGGTCGAAACCACGATTACATAAAGACCAAGCATAGATAAGAGAAAAGTTATAACAATGGGATTATTATTACTACGAGAAGCTTCCATGATAAGTTCCACCTCGGTCCATGGGCATGAACACAAAGTTCAGGTCGACTCCAACTTCTCCAAAGCATAACCTTACATTCACTTCTCGTTTCAATAATGGCATTAGTGTTGAAAGTGAAATACTAGATGAGTATGACCGTGAAAACTTCCGAGTTCACATAGTAAGGAAGGCATAGGTTCAACCCATCGGGGCATCTTACGAACATATACCACAAACTTGGGGTAAATAATACAAGCTTGAAAGTAGAGCATTGTTCAAAAGCGGATGATACAATTTACCAAAGGCATTATATACCCATGGAAAGGCTCTCAAGGTTATTCAATATGAAGGACAACATCGGATAAAATCCAACAAAGGAACCGATGGTCCACAAGGATCTGATGTGAGCATCGGTACTCAACTGAGGAAGAAGAATGCACGGGCATCATATTATAGAACATCTGAATAATTCGATGCTTAGATAACAAAGGAATTTCGATTTCCAAAACAAAGGATCGAGCGATCGCTTTGATCAAGGATGGATAAGTTGGATAGACCGAGGCACAATTGGCGACAAATAGTTTGGTGAGAACCAGCTCATGTTCAAAAATGATGTCGAGCGGAAAGATAATTTAGAAGGGTTGATAGATGATTGTGTGCATTCGCACACATGTTGAAATCAATAGGATCAAAATGGCGGTGTCAAAAGAAACTAGTGAATATTGCGGATATATGGGAAGCATCCATAATGCAAGTAGACAAGTATTTGCGAGAGCAATAAAGCTGCTAAGGATTTTGAAGGATTGAATAGTATTTCAAAGACTTTTGTGAAACATCTGAACAAGCGGGGATGGCGGATACTCGGAAAGTCGAGAAATTATTCTTAGGGGTATTCGGTGGCAAAGCGCAAGGCGGTGGCACAAAATATTCTCGGGGTATCTTGCAATAACAAGATTGGGAATAAAAGTAAACGACAGTGTAAGTATTTATCCATAGGGATATTTCGGTGGAAGGAATTGCAAAAGCAACGGGCACAAGGTCTAGAGAAAATCGGAGTATCTTGAAATCTTAGGTGCGACCGGCGATCATCTGGTGAAGGGGCTCTCCGGAGAAAGTATTATCGAGAACCTAGAGTCCGAGTTAGTAAAATCGTTTAACCCGAATAGAAGAGATGTCGAGTCGAGTATAGGTGAGGAATAAAAGATCCTACTACCCAATGGCGGCGTGTGCTAAGACCTACAGCCATGTTAGTAAAAGTTTTACAGCGTCTAGACTAAACTTGACCAAGGAGTGTGGAAGGGGATTCTCGAGGCGATGGCTCTGATACAAACTTGTCACGCCCGATTCAATCGTACACTAATCATACTGCATAGCGATATGCGATCAAGATCGAGGACTCACGGAAGGTATCACAACACAACTCTAAAATAAAATAAGTCATACAAGCATCATAATACAAGCCAGGGCCTCGAGGGCTCGAATACAAGTGCTCGATCATAGGCGAGTCATGGAAGCAACAATATCTGACAAACATAAGTTAAACAAGTTTGCCTTAAGAAGGCTAGCACAAAGCTGGGATCTGAGCGAAAGAAGCGCGGGCCTCTGCACAGGATCCTCCTAACTACTCCTGGTCGTTGTCGTGAGCTGCTGCGTAGTAGTAGGCACCTCCGGTGTAGTAAAGTCATCGGCAGTGGCGTCGGCTCTGAGCTCGACATCTGGTTGCGAGTAGAAGGGAAGGGGAAAAGGGGAAAAAGCAGTGAGTACTCATCCAAAGTACTAAGGCAAGAAGCCACTAAATATGCGGTATATGTGTAAAGGGCCATATCGGTGGGTGAGCTGAGAATGCAGAATAAGAGGGATAAATAATCACGTCGAAGACTAAACCACAGCGACCTCCGTCTTCTGACATGTAGAAGAGTAGGCGAAGTCCTCCAAGTAGCATCGCATAGCATAATCCTACAGCGATCCCCTCATCATTGCCTACATTGAGAGCGATCACCGGTTATGTATACTTGGAAGGATGTGTTTCATTAAGTATCCGATTCTAGTTGTCATAAGGTCAAGGTACAACTCCAAGTCGTCACATTCAGAAGATCACGGCTATTGAATAGATTAACTTCCTGCGAGGTGCACCACATAGCCCAACACGCTTGATCCCATTTGGCGGACACACTTTTACGGGTGCCCGCCCGGAAGATCAACCGCGCAGCCCACCTAGGACAACAGAGAGGTCGACGCCGGTCTAAACCTAAGCGTCAAGTGCGGGCCATCGCCCTTAGCACACCTGCATGTTAGTGGTATGGGAAGCGAACTAGCCCCTTAATACAAGCGAGCTTCGTTCCAAACCAGCGCCGCTCGATGCGTTGGCGTCCACGAAGCCTGGTGATACCACGACCGTGTGCCCATTGTTCCGTGTAGTTGGTTGGTGTGTATGGCGATGTAGGACTCAGATCAAATACCAAGATCTCGTTAAGCGTGTTAAGTATCCTGAGCAGCGAGCAGGCCGAGCCCGCCTCTCTCCTAGGCGGTCTCAACACTGTCGCTCGCCACAAAGATCCACAGGAGAGGCGTTGGGACAAGGGTCCTTTCATTTAATCAAGTGAATCACTCGCAGGTGCTCCACTAGCCGCCGACTTTAGTCACCACATGTATCATGTATAAAGTATATATGGTATATACAGATCACCTCCCAAGTGATCACGATAGTATATAGCAGTTGACCGGACAAGAATGGGGCCTTGATGGAATACTAGCATCCTATACTAAGCGGTAGGATTGCGGGTAAAGGTATCATGATAGTAGCAGGACATGCTATGCATCGGGATAGGAATAACGGAAAGCGGTAACATGCTACACTATTCTAATGCAAGCAGTATAGAGGAGAATAGGTGATATCTGGTGATTAAGGGGGGCTTGCACGTTGCTCACGGCAAGAGAGAGGTCGTCAACTCCGTGAGTCGTCTTGGAGTAGCAATGGGCGTCGGTCTCGGTGTCTAGCGGAAGAAGAGGAAGAAACAATGAATACAATGCAAACATATGCATGACGATGCATGACAAAGCAAAGCGTGATGCTAGGTGTGCCTAACGGTATGAGGTGATCTGGGTGAAGGAGAAAACATCTGGGAAAGTATCCCGGTGTTTATTTTCGAGCGGGCCGGAGGCGAATTGCGAGTTTTATATGTTGGGGTGTGTGGCGGACGAGCGGGTGTGTATGGATTCGCCTCGTCGTTACGAGCAACTTTCATATTGAAAATAATTTAATCTGATTTACGGATTAAAGATCGTTTTCTAAAGATTTTATTAATTTCTGAAATTTAATTAATTATTTAAATTAATTCAAAATGGATTTATGACATAAGCATGATGTCATCTTGACGTCGGCGATCAAGATGGTTGGTGGTCAACTTGACCAATGGGTCCCCTTGCAAGACACATTTTAATTAAACAATTTAATTACCTAATTAGTATTAATTAGGGGTGGGCTCTTGTCATACTAATTAATTAGTTAGTTAATTACCTAGGTTAATTAGATAACTAATGTTTAATTAGTTTGATTAGTTGTTTAGTTTAGTTAATAAAAATTAATTAAGTTAATTATTTCTTTAGTTAATTAATTATTAATTTATTTTTATTTTATTTTTTAATTCTTTTTTTTATAAGCGTTACGGGTGCTAGGGCGCATGTAAGTGGCGAGGCCTTGTGGCTTGGCGTTAACAGGCCGGCCAGTGATTGGCGCATCGTCGACCACCAGGCGCCGTCACAGGGTCTGTGCGAGCCACGGCGTTAGGCTCGAGCCTTGATCGCCTTGTGGCAGTGGGGAGGAGGAGAGACGAGCCTCACATGAGGCGTGGGGACTATGGCGGGCTCGGCCAGGTCGGGAGGTCGGCAGGACGATCGGCAAGAAGCAGAGGCAGTCTGTGACAGTCGCCCATGACAGGTGGCCGGTCATGGAGGAGGATGAAGAGGCGGGGCGTCGCCCGGTGAGGTGTGACGATGGCTCTGGCGAGCGCTGGCGTTGGAGTGGCGTCGGTCTGACCCCCTCCCGGATCGGGATCAGGCGGAGGGCCGAGGAGGGAGTGGAGGAGTGGGAGTAGTGGGGCGGAGGGTGGGTTAGGGTTTGGTCGTGGGGGATAAGGAGGTGGGGATGGTGGCGGTTGGGCGGTGGCGAATGGGCCGGCTGCTGGGCGAGCGTGGTGGGGGCCTTTCTCTCTTTTTCCTTTTTCTATTAGTTTGATTTGTTTTCTTTTATTTCTTTTCTTTTCATTTTATTTAGTCTAAAGCACTTAGGCACTTTGTAAAATTATGCTTTCTTCAATATAATTACTTTAGCAATATTTGTCCACTGCGAACATTTTTGTTTAATAGTTTAAAACTTTTGTCGTTTAACTTGAATTTGAATTTTGAATCGAGCGGGGTTGAATCAGGAGATTAACAACGGTGTCGTGGTGATGTGGCATCGTTAGCGGAATCTTTAGCTTAAATATAAAGGCGTCACATATCGGTTGTCAATAACTTACAAAACATGATCATCTCATACAATAACGTATATCACATCATGTCTTGACCATATCACATCATAACATGCCTGCAAAAACAAGTTAGATGTCCTCTACTTTATTGTTGCAAGTTTTACGTGGCTGCTACGGGCTTCTCGCAGAACCTTCTTTCTGGCCAAAACCACAGCGGTAATTCGTCAAGTTTGCTCTTTTAACCTTCTTCAAGGCCGGTGTAGTCAAATTGGATTCAACTAAAGTAGGAGAAAGCAGACACCCGACCACCTTTATGCAAAACTAGTTGCAGTCGGTCGATGGAACCGGTCTCATAACGTGGACATGTAAGGTTGGTCCGGCGCTTCATCCTGATCTGCCGAATCAAAATAAGGCGTTGATGGTAAGTATGACTAACACCGCCCACAACTCTTTGTGTTCTACTCGTGGATATCATCTACGCATAGACTTGGCTCATGATTCCATTGTTGGGAATCGTTGCATGGAAAACAAAAAAATCTATGCTGCAATGATCTATCCTTGGAGATGCATAGCAGAGGGGAGAGTGTCTACATACCCTCGTGACCGTGGGTGGGCGTTTCACAACATAGTTGATGTAGTTGAACTTCTTGGCGCTTCAACGATCAAGTACGAGCATACGGCACCTCCGTGTTACGCACCGCGTTCAACTCGGTGGCGTACCTTGCCTTCTTGATCTAGCAAGGCGTCGAGGTAGTAGATGAGTTCCGTGAAACGCGGCATGGTCACGGTGATGGTGAAGTGATCTCCATGAGGGCCGCTAAGCACTATGAAAATATGAGTGGTGTAAACAATGGAGGCGCTGCAGCTATGCAATTATGCAGTGCAGCTAGGCACCCTCCTCTCCTATATATAGGTGGGAGGAGGAGGAGAAGCCATAGGCGCCCAAGTAGGAGGAATCCTGCTTGGTCCCTCCCAAGCCCCACTGCATATAACAGGGAGAAGGAAAAGAGGGAGAGGGAAGGAGGTGGGAATCTAATCCACACTTTCCCATTCTCCCTTTCCTTCCCTCCTTAAACCCGACCCATATGGAGCGCACCAGCCCTTGGCTGGTGCGTTTCTCTTGGCCCATAAGGCCCATATCTTTTTGGGGTGCGGAACCAAAAATTTCGGTGACACGATAGTACTCGGTACCCTCGAAACACTTCGGTGTCGAATACCATCGTCCTATATATCAATCTTTACCTCTAGACCATTTCAAGACTCCTCGTCGTGTCCGTGATCTCATCAGGGACTCAAACAACATTCGGTCACCAAATCACATAACTCATATAATACTATATCGTCATCGAACATTAAGCATGCGGACCCTACGAGTTTGAGAACTATGTAGACATGCCAGAGACACCTCTTGGGTCAACAACCAATAAGCGAACCTGATGCCCATATTGACTCCTACATATTCTATGAAGATCTTTATTGAATCGAACCGTTATGACAACGTACATAATTTCCTTTGTCCATCGGTTGTTACTTGCAGAGATTCGATCGTCGATATCTTCATACCTAGTTCAATCTCTTTCTTGGCAAGTCTCTTTACTCGTCTTTGTAATACATCACCTTGTGACTAACTCCTTAGTCGTTTGCTTGCAAGCTTATGATGTGTATTACCAAGAGGGCCAGAGATACCTCTTGATACTCGGAGGACAAATCCTAATCTCGATCTATGCCAACTCAACAAACACCTTGGAGATACACATAGAGCATCTTTATAATCACCCGATTCACGTTGTGACGTTTGATAGCACACAAGGCATTCCTCCGATATCCGGAGTTGCATAATCTCATAGTCGAAGGAATATGTATTTTGACATGAAGAAAGCAATAGCAATAAAGCTGAGCGATCATTATGCTAAGCTAACGGATGGGTCTTGTCCATCACATCATTCTCCTAAGGATGTGATCCCGTTATCAAATGACAACACATGTCTATGGTTAGGAAACCTTAACCATCTTTGATCAACGAGCTAGTCTAGTAGAGGCTTACTAGGGACGCGGTATTTGTTTATGTATTCACACATGTATTTTGGTTTCCGATCAATACAATTATAGCATGGATAATAAACCTTTATCATGAATAAGAAAATATAAGATAACAACTTTATTATTGCCTCTAGGGCATTTTTCCTGCACCTATGCTTCTAAAGGATTGTGTAGGATATAAACATGATCTTGCAAAATTTGTTTATTATGACAAATGTACTTCCTCTTTTAGGAGCTTTATTGCATCCTTGGATTCTACAGTACCTAAAGATTGGAAGGATGCGTGAATGATCCTAAATGGAAGACAACAATGTTGGAGGATATGACTGCTCTAGAAAAGAATAATACATGTCAATTGGTAGAATGGCGAAGGGCAAGGAACGATCGGATGCAAATGGGTTTATACTACTAAGTATAACCACGAGGTAAAATAGAAAGGTATAAAGCTCGGTTGGTGGCCAAAGGCTACACATAGACTTCGTGGTGTTGATTATGAAAGCGTTTGCTCCTCATGAAATGAATACAATAAGAACTTTGATATCTTGTGCACCTAATCGTGAAGTATTTATTTCAGATGGATGTAAAAATGCATTCTTACATGGAGGAGAAATCTATATAATACCACCGGTTTCAACACGGTACAAAGCTGAAGGAAAGGCATTAAAACTCCACCGTTCACTATATGGACTAAAACAATCTCATCATCGTGGTTCGGCGATTTAGGAAAGCTATGTTGAAATTGTGTTTCAACGAGCTTGATCATACTTTCTTTTATAAAAGATGTCTTTGGAAAATTGACAATATTAATTGTCTATGTTGATGATATTATCACGGAGATGATGATCAAGGTATTGAAAAACTAAAGCAACATTCGAGGAAGGAGTTTGAAGTAAAGGATCAAGGACAAATGAGGTACTTTCTTGGAATTGAAGTCTCACGAAGCTCAAGAGGTATCTATTTATCTCAAAGAAAATATGTGCTAGATCTATTTTGAGAAAGTATGTCAATTAATAGTCAACATTAACACCAATTGAAAAAACCACAGATTGACTAGTGAGTCGGGGAACGATGATGGGAGCAATACCAGTGATGGTCGTTTGATCTATTTATCGCATACTCGTCCGGATATAGCTTTTGATGTAAGCGTGGTGAGCCAGTTCATGCATAATCCTAAAACTCACCACATGGATGCGATAAAATGAATCATTTAGTATTTAAAGGGGTGCATTCGAGGTTTATTGTATAAGTCAAGTAGAAAATTACAAATAGAATGCTATCATGTTGATTTGGCCAGCTCATTAGATGATAGAAAGTCTACGTCGGGATCTTATGCGTTTGTTGGAGGAACATAGTTACTTGGCATAGTCGAGAAAACAAAAATGTTGTTGCAAGGTCCACTATGAAGCAAAATTCAGGGCTATGGCTCATGGAGTATGTGAAGTCTTGTGGCTAAAAATCATCTTGATGGAGTTGGGTCTATTCGAGCCAAGACCATTTATGATGTATTGTGATAATAAGGCTGCACTAGATATAGCACATAACCCGGTTCAACATGGTAGAACAAATCACATAGAAATTGACCGCGCTTTATCAAAGAGAAACTTGACCAAGGAATAATATGTATGCATTATGTGAGCTCTTCAAACCAACTAAGATATTTTAACCAATAGTCTCGCTAAAAAGTGTTTTATAGCTTATGTAGCAAGATGGGGTAATATGATGTGTTTGCCCCATCTTGAGAGAATGTTGAGTTTAGTTGTAATTTGTATTTGGTAGGATTGTGTGCTAAAGTGATTATAAATATCAGGAGGACAAGAGTGTAAAAGAAGGGCATAGAGATAAGGAAAGGAAGGCGGAGCTCGAAGTTGCTCCAGTTTTACGTGCTCGGGTCCAACCTGATGTGAACTCCTCTCTCAAATCCTCTCTCGGATCCTAGTTTATTTACAAAAAATTTGTTTCTTGCTCGAGGTTCAACACCTACCAAAACATAACAACCGACTTGATTCAATCTTAGGAAACAAAAACAATGAGTACGACTTGTTTTTTGGTGCTCGTGGCTTCTTGTGCAAATTATCTCCACCATCTTGACTCACCAGCGCCTCATCTATACCGCTCATCATGAAAATTGTCCCCAAATTTGCAAAATATTACATACCGATGCCACAAGTTTGTTTGGGCTACAATAAACTTCACATACGAGAATACCCGTTAAACAAGTTGCCATAAGATGGCTAGCACAAACCGGGATACAGATCGAAGAGGAGCAGGCCTCCCGCTCGGGATCCTCCTAGCTACTCCCGGTCGCGTCGCCGGCTGCACGTAGTAGTAGGCACCTCGAGTAGTAGTCGCCATCGACGGTGGCGTCGCTCCTGGCTCCATCGTCTGTTGCAGCAATCGAGTAGAGGTAGGGGAAAAGGGGAACAAGGCAACCGTGAGTACTCATCCAAAGTACTGCAAGCAAGGAGCTACACTACATATGCATGGTTATATGTGTAAAGGGCCATATCGGTGGACCGAATCGCAGAAGCCGAATAAGAGGGGATAGTTAGTCTTAACGAAGACTACGCTCGACACCTGTCTTGCAAAGTAGAGGAGGGTAGGTTGAAGTCCTCCAAGTAACATCACATAGCAATAATCCTACCCAGCGATCCCTCCTCATATCCCTGAGAGAGAGCGACCACCGGTTGTATCTGGCACTTGAAAGGGTGTGTTTTATCAAGTATCCGGTTCTAGTTGTCATAAGCTCAAGGTACAACTCCAAGTCGCCCTGTTATCAAGATCACGGCTATTCAATAGATTAACTTCCCTGCAGGGTGCACCATCTTACCCAAAGACGCTTGATCCCATTTGGCCGGACAAACTTTCCAGGTCATGCCCGCCGCGGAAGATCAACACGCCGCAGCCCCACCTAGGCACAACAGAGAGCCAAGACGCCGGTCTAAACCTAAGCGCCAGGGTCAGGGCCCATCGCCTGAGCACACCTCAAGACGTTATGAGGTGGCCGAAGCGCACCTAGCCTAGTGGCGCATACCAATCCGGCGCGCCGCCCGCCGGCCGACGCCTGAAGTGCTTGCCGATACCACGACGCCGGATACCCATAACTACTCCCGCGTAGATGGTTAGTGCGATAAGCTCAGAGCCAACTCAGATCAAATACCAAGATCTCGTTAAGCGTGTTAAGTATCCGCGAACGCCGAACAGGCCAGGCCCACCTCTCTCTAGGCGGTCTCAACTCGCCCTGCCGCCCGCCACAAAGATCCATCCAGAGGGCCGCGGGACAAAGGTCCTTTCAGCCCCAATCCGTGAATCACTCTGGTGCTCCACAAGTCGACCGACTTTAGTCACCACATGTATCATGTATAAGTATATAGTATATACCGTGATCACCTCCCGAGTGATCACGGCCCGATAGTATAGCACGGCAGACGGACAAGAATGTAGGGCCACAGATGAAAATGCTAGCATCCTATACTAAGCATATAGGATTGCGTAAAGGTAACAACAATAGTAACAAGGACAAAGGCTATGCATCAGATAGGTATAATCGAAAGCAAGAATATGCTACACTACTCTAATGCAAGCAGATAGAGAAGAGTAGGCGATATCCGTGATCAAGGGGGGGCTTGCCTGTTGCTCGCAAGAGAGAGGGGTCGCCAACACCGTAGTCGAACCGGGCAGCAGCAGCGTCGGTCTCAGAGTCTACCGGAGAGAAGAGGAGAAGAAACAATGAATACCAAGTAAACAGATGCATATCGATGCATGACATGACAAGTAGCGACGCTAGGCGTGCCCTAACGTGGTATGAGGTGGTACTGGTTAAGGGGGGAAACATCTGGGAAAGTATTCCCGGTGTTTCGTGTTTTCGGGCAGAGGAGCCGGAGGGGGAAAGTTGCAGGTTCGATAGGTTAGGGGGGTGTGGCGGATGAACGGGCTGCGTATCCGGATTCGTCGGATTTTTCTGAGCAACTTTCATATAGAAAACATTTTCATCGGAGTTACGGTTTATTATCTATGAATTTTAAAGTTTAAACAATATTCGGAATTATTTATATTAATGTAAAAGGAATATGATGTCAAGATGATGTGGGAATGACGTCAGCAGTCAACAGATCAAGTTGATCGGTCAAAATCGACATGGGGACCCACCGTCATAGACGAGGGTTTAAACAGAGTTAAAACTAATCTGATTTTAGTTAGTAAAACCATCGGGCCCACTTGCCGTTGTCAGTTAAGCTAACTAAATAACTTTAATTATAAAACCGCTTTAATTAATCCTAATTACGTGGTGGGGCCCGCATGTTAGGATCGGGCTGCCCACCAGCCAGCTGATCGGTCAACCCGGCCGCCTAGGGCTCGTGGGAGCTCGCCGGCAACCACTGGGTGGCCCTGTGTCGGCCACGCCGGCGGTGGCTGCGGCTCGACGCCGCGACACCGATATCTTGGCGGAGGGCCTCGGCCTCGCTCGAATTTGGCTCCGGCGGCGCTTAGCGCCGGACCCGCTCGGGAGCTACGACGGTGGCGATCCGGCGGTAGTGGCGGCAGGGTTGGGTTGGCGGGCGGCGCCGCGACGAGGGGGGCGCGTTGGCTTCGGCATCATCGGGACGGGCTACGGGCGCAGCGAAGCCGCGCGTGGTGCCTACGGTGTCTACTCGCTGCGGAAGCGGAACGCTGGCATGCACGAGACCAAATGGTCACCGTGGCCACGCCGGCGACGAGGCCAGCGGCGGCGCTGCTCGGTGAGCGTGGAGCGGTCGCTACAAACGAACAGAGGAGGCAGGGGGGCGATTCGCGCAGAGGCTCACCGAGGGAGCGTGGTCCGGGCAGAGGGCTCGGGAGGACCGTGGCGAGATCAAGGACGAGGACGATCGCGGTGGCGAGCCGGAGAAGAAGAAGAGTGCGTGACGCGAGGGGCTCCGGGCTCGATCCAAATGTGTAGTGGAAGCAGAGGACCACAAAGGAGTCAGAGGACTTGCCGGGCGATTTAACGGACGGCGATGGTCACAGCTACGGCGATCGACGGCGACGGGCGCCGGCACCTCGAGCAGAGGCGAGGAAGGGGACGAGAGGGGATTATGGGCGCTAGGGTTCCAGGTGCGGGCGGCGCCTTGTAGGTCGACGGGCGCGGCGGATGGCCGGCACGTGGGCTATCGCGCCACGGGCGGTCGCCTGGCTGCCACCTCCCTCCGTGAACAGAGGAGGAAGGAGAGGGGCAAGTTGGGCTGGGCCAGGGGCTGGCCGGCTGGGCCATTGGCCCAGTAGGCTGGGGGGCCTTTTGTTTTTTTTTTTGTTTTTTTTGTATTTTAGTTTTCACTTCTTTTCTGTTTTATTTTGTTCCTCATTTTATTTTAGTTTGTTTAAGTACAAGAATGATCCCTAACTTAGTACTACCACTAAACCCACTGTGATAAAAAGTTTAACACCTAAATAAAATAGTTTAACATTTTATTAATTATCAAAGGCATTTCAATAATTGTTTTGACTACTGTTTTATTCATTTTAGAGTATTTAAAGATTTTATATAAGTGTGGTTTCTCCATCATAATTATCCATGATTTATTTGTATCCACCCGAACATTTAGTTTTAGTATTTGAAAACTTTTATTGTTTGCCTATGTTTTAAATTTGAATTTGAATCGGTTCAATCAACGTGAGCTTAATTACTTACAAGAACGGAGGTGACGTGGCATCATTAGCTTGGGATTACTGTAGTCTAATTATCCCAAGGCCACAATTCTCCTCCATTACAAGAAATCTCGTCCGAGATTTAAGAGGGAGTAAGGGGAAGTTCGTTACGATAATCTAACGGATCTTCTCAAGAAGTTAATCCTTTCGTTGATGTCTTCAATCCTTTATTCCGATGCATCATGATAAACTGGTCATCATTTCTTCGAACTCCATCGCATTTACGAAAGATAAGGGCAGCTCACTACGACATAATGCTTTTGAGGGAAACAATCAGGGTTAACCCATGAATTAGTATAAGATTATCTCTCGAGTTGAACATATGAAATACCTCGAGAATAAGGTACGAAGGTACCATAATAGGCTCCAAGCGGATAGATAGTTGCTCGAAGCCTGAACCAGAGTGAGAAAGGGGTTCAGAGTAGCGAGAGTAAGTATTGCGTCTGATACCAGAATAGATCACTATGACGGTGGCCCGTGAATTACATACGAGGCCACGTGCGAGGAATAACTTTGGGAATAGGGGGTGTACAGGACAGTCAGGTTTCGATCCTGTGAAACTGTTGGTTATGGGCCCACCATGAGGGTTTTTTTTAATAGGAGCAGTGACATCTTTCACGGTCATGATAGCAAGGCATGTCAGAGAGTACCATGTCAGTTATGTCGGCATCAACATTGGTACCAAGGGCGAGGGACGAAGAGAACCACTTTCCGCCGCTGAACGAGGCGGACCAATAGGCAAGGTTCTCGCCCATCGGTGGCTACCGGAATGTCATCACAATAGTAACAAGGTCTTACCGATGAGTTGTACATCGAGGTGTTTGCACAAGCAGTGGGTTATTACTGCTTATATCATATAGATCATAGAAAAGGTTTAAACAAACCAATGGATGGAAAATATGATCATCAGATTAAACAATTGCTGGATAGCAAGGAACAAGGTGGATGGTAATACTCCAAGGTAAAGAAGAACAATTGCTGGATAGCAAGGAACTCAAGGTATAACACCAAACATGAACAAGCTCGTGTTGGTGGGAAGGCAATAAAGTGGTCGATGATAATACAATTCATCGAGGGCAAGGATGGTATTTCTCATCATGAATTCAATTGATATCCTGGATGAGCTCAGAATGTTGATGATCACGACACCTTTGTCGCGAGAGTTCATGAAGATGTAATCGGTCGGCGATTTACATCAATTCAAAGTAATGATGAAGTGAAAGGGTATTGGAACCAAGGGTACGACACAAACTCGAAACCAAGCTTGTTGTTCAAGGCGAAATGATATGACGATGAGGATCGACGTAAGGTTAGTTCTTCGTCGAAAATTGTGCTCCGAGAAGAAGGACCGGTAGCACAGCTTAAAATCATCACGACAATGATATAGCCAAACAGGCTAGGAATGGCGGATCGGGTAAAAACTCGTACTTATAGAAGCTATCAAGAGTTGTTGAACCGTAGTGCGGACTCGGTTCGCTTATCGGTGTCTTTGAGTGTTTAACAACTAAGAGCCCGTGAAAAATTGAATCGAGGGACGGTAGCACTTAATGAAGAACTCATAAGAAGTTATGCGCCCATGATAATCTCGAGATACCGGGGGTAATACTCGATGCGATGATCAAAGTAGAAGTTGGACTGGGTATTGCTCTACCAAGACAAGTGCTTAAACTTGCACGAGAAATGGTATTTAAAAGAGAACATGGTCGGAACCATGATTGCAAAAGGCCGATCCCGATATAAGAGGAACTTATACCAAAGGAATAATTAATTTAAGAGAAGCTTTAATGATAAGATCTACATCGTGTCCATGGGCATGAACACAAAGTTCAAGGTCGACTCCACTTCTTCAATGTATAACCTTCCATTCACTTCTCGCTTTGATAAAGGCATTAGGTTGAAAGTTTTACCGGTGAAATACCGATGAGTATGACTCGTGAAAACTTCCGAGTTCACACATATAAAGGAAGGCATAGGTTCAACCCGCAGGTATCATGGAAACATATACCACAAGCTTCAATAGTAAATACCACCAGCTCGAAAGCAGAGCATGGTTGACAAAAGGAAATGATAGAATTTACCAAAGGCATTATGTATCGGAGAAAGAACTCACAAAGTGATTAATTATGAAGGACACTGTCGGATAATAACCCAACAGTGGATAAGGCGATCCACGATGGGGCTGATATGAGTATCGATACCCAATCAGAGGAAGAAAGATTGCAAATGCATCGGTTTATAGAACAGCTGAATAGTTCAACGCTTAATTAGTAAGTAATTATGATTTTCAAATCAAGGGATCAGAGCAAATGCTCGATCAAGAATGGATAAGCTGAATAGAATTAGGATACAATCAACAACAATTGACCGGTCGAGAACCAATTCCAGCTTAAAAGAATGGCAGCTCAATAGGAAAGGTAATTTATAAGGATCAATGATGATTGCACGTATTCGCAAAACATATTGAGTCAATAGACCCAAAATGATAATGACAAGGAATGTCAATAAGACTACGAGACTTATGGGATTAACCATAATGCGAGCAAGCAAGAATTTCAAGAGCCAAAGGCTCCAGAGGATTTTCGAAGATCGAATAGTATTTTGAAGACTTTTGTGAAACTCATGAACAATCGATGAGCGGATACTCGACAAGTGCGAGGATTTATTTGAAGGTGATTCATGTGGCAAAGAACTGCTAGGCAGAGGCACAAGGTATTCTCGAACAATAAAGAAAACTTCGGGTATCTTGTAATAACAAGATCAATGGGGGATGATCGTATGAATGGCGAGTGTAAGTAGTTTTCCATACGGATTTATCGGTGGTCAGGGATAGCAAAAGTGATGGGCACAAAGTCTCGAGAGAACATCAGAGAGTATCTTCGGAATCTTCCGATTAGCGTATCGATCATCTGAAGTGAGGGGCTCTCCGGAGAAAGTACTCGGAACCTAAAGTTAGTTTTGTTTTTAGCAAAATCGTTTCACCCGAATAGAAGAGAGTTCGAACCCCGAGTAAAGATCGAGGAGTAAAAGATCCTAATACCACCTAATGGCGACGTGGGCCCATGGGCCGCACAGCCATGTTAGTAAAAGTTTTGTAAAGTCTAGACTCGACTTTGGCCAAGGAGTTGGAAGGGGGATTCCTACACGCAGTCGGCTCTGATACCAACTTGTGACGCCCCCGATTTAATCGTACACTAATCATGCACGCAAATGTGTACGATCAAGATCGAGGACTCACGGAAGATATCACAACACAACTCTACAAATAAAATAAGTCATACAAGCATCATAATACAAGCCAGGGGCCTCGAGGGCTCGAATACAAGTGCTCGATCATAGACGAAGTCAGCGGAAGCAACAATATCTGAGTACGTACATATGTTAAACAAGTTGCCATAAGATGGCTAGCACAAACCGATACAGACGAAGAGGAGCAGGCCTCCCGCCAGGATCCTCCTAGCTACTCCGGTCGCCGCCGCCGGGCTGCACGTAGTAGTAGGCACCTCCAGTAGTAGTCGCCATCGACGGTGGCGTCGCCCTGGGCTCCATCGTCTGTTGCAGCAATCGAGTAGAGGTAGGGGAAAAGGGGAACAAGGCAACCGTGAGTACTCATCCAAAGTACTGCAAGCAAGGAGCTACACTACATATGCATGGTTATATGTGTAAAGGGCCATATCGGTGGACCGAACTCGCAGAAAGCCGTAATAAGAGGGGATAGTTAGTCTTAACGAAGACTACGCTCGACACTGCCTTGCAACAGTAGAGGAGGGTAGGTTGAAGTCCTCCAAGTAACATCACATAGCAATATCCTACCCGCCATCCCTCCTCATATCCCTAAGAGAGAGCGACCACCGTTGTATCCGCACTTGAAAGGGTGTGTTTTATCAAGTATCCGGTTCTAGTTGTCATAAGCTCAAGGTACAACTCCAAGTCGCCCTGCTATCAAGATCACGGCTATTCAATAGATTAACTTCACTGCAGGGTGCACCATCTTACCCAAAGACGCTTGATCCCATTTGGCCGGACACACTTTCTGGGTCATGCCCGCCGCTGAAGATCAACACGCCGCAGCCCCACCTAGGCACAACAGAGAGGCCAAGACGCCGTTCTAAACCTAAGCGCCAGGGTCCGGGCCCATCGCCTGAGCACACCAAGACGTTATGCGAGGGTGGCCGGAAGCAGACCTAGCCTAGTGGCGTTCCAGTCCAATCCGGCAGCGCCGCCTCCGTCACCGACGTCTGGCAAGTGCTTCGGTGATACCACGACGCTGGGATACCCATAACTACTCCCGTAGATGGTTAGTGCGATAAGCTCGTAGCCAACTCAGATCAAATACCAAGATCTCGTTAAGCGCAGTTAAGTATCCGCGAACGCCGAACAGGCCAGGCCCACCTCTCTCCTAGGCGGTCTCAACCTGCCTGTCGCTCCGCCACAAAGATCCATCCAGAGGGCCGTCGGGACAAAGGTCCTTTCAGCCCCAATCCGTGAATCACTCATGGTGCTCCACAAGTCCGACCCGACTTTAGTCACCACATGTATCATGTATAAGTATATAGTATATACCCGTGATCACCTCCCGAGTGATCACGGCCCGATAGTATAGCACGGCAGACGGACAAGAATGTATGGCCACAGATGAAAATGCTAGCATCCTACACTAAGCATATAGGATTGCAGGTAAAGGTAACAACAGAGTAAAAAGGACAAAGCTATGCATCGTGATAGGTATAATCGAAAGCAAGAATATGCTACACTACTCTAATGCAAGCGAGATAGAGAAGAGTAGGCGATATCCGTGATCAAGGGGGGGGCTTGCCTGGTTGCTCGGCAAGAGAGAGGGTCGTCAACACCGTAGTCGAACTGGGCAGCAGCAGCGTCGGTCTCGTAGTCTACCGGAGAGAAGAGGGAGAAGAAACAATGAATACCAAGTAAACAGATGCATATCGATGCATGACATGACAAGTAGCGACGCTAGGCGTGCCCTAACGTGGTATGAGGTGGTATCGGTTAAGGGAAACATCCGGAAAGTATTCCGGTGTTTCGTGGTTTTCGCGAGGAGCCGAGGGGGAAAGTTGTAGGTTCGATAGGTTAGGGGGTGTGGCGGATGAACGGATCGCGATCCGGATTCGCCGGATTTTTCCGAGCAACTTTCATATAGAAAACATTTTCATCGGGTTACGGTTTATTATCTATGAATTTTAAAGTTTAAACAATATTCGGAATTATTTATATTAATGTAAAAAGGAATATGATGTCGAGATGACGTGGAATGACGTCGTGATCAACAATCAAGTTGATCGGTCAAAATCGACATGGGGACCCACCATGTCATAGACAGAGGGTTTAAACAGAGTTAAAACTAATCTGATTTTAGTTAGTAAAACACTGGGCCCACCTATCGCTGTCTAGTTAAGCTAACTAAATAACTTTAATTATAAAACCGTTTTAATTAATCCCACTTACGCTAGGGGCCCGCATGTTAGGATCGGGCTGCCCACCAGCCAGCCGATCGGTCAACCCGGTCGACTTAGGGCAAGTGGGGGCCATTGGCAATGACTCGGGTGGCCCTGTGTCGGCCACGTCGGCGGTGGCTGGCTCTCGACGCCGGCGACACCGATATCTGGCGGAGGGCCTTGGGCCTCGCCGAATTTGGCTCGGGCGGCGTTTAGCGCCGGACCCGCGCTCGGAGCTACGACGGTGGCGCATCCGGCGGTAGTGGCGGCAGGGGCTGGGTTGGCCGGAGCGGCGCCGGCGACGAGGGGGGGCGGCGGTTGGCTTCGGGCATCATCGGGGACGGGGCTACGGGGCGCAAAGCGAGCTGCGCGTGGTGCCTACGGTGTCTACTCGACGCGAAGCGGAACGCTGGCATGCACGAGACCAATGGTCACCGTGGCCACGCCGCGCGACGAGGCCAGCGGCGGCGGCGCTGCTCGGTGAGCGTGGAGCGGTCGCTACAAACGAACAGAGGAGGCAGGGGAGGGCGCATCCGGCGCAGAGGCTCACCGAGGGAGCGTGGGGTCTGGGCAGAGGGCTCGGGGAGGACCGATGGCGTAGATCAAGGACGAGGACGATGCGGTGGCCGAGCCGGAGAAGAAGAAGAGTGCGGTGACGCGAGGGGCTCCGGCTCGATCCAGCGGTGTAGTGGAAGCAGAGGACCACGGTGGAGTCAGAGGACTTGCCGGGCGATTTAACGGACGGCGATGGTCACAGCTCACGGTGATCGATGGCGACGGGGGCGCTCGGGCACCTCGAACAGAGGCGAGGAAGGGGACGAGAGGGGGATTATGGCGCGCTTAGGGTTCCAGGTGCGGGCGACGCCTTGTAGGTCGACGGGCGGGCGGATGGCCGACACGTGGCCATCATGCCACGGCGGTGCCGGCGTCCACCTCCCCTCTGTGAACAGAGGAGGAAGGAGAGGGGCAAGTTGGGCTGGGCTAGGGGCTGGCCGGCTGGGCCATTGGCCCAGTAGGCTGGGGGGCCTTTTGTTTTTGTTTTTGTATTTTTTTGTATTTTAGTTTTCACTTCTTTTCTGTTTTATTTTGTTCCTCATTTTATTTTAGTTTGTTAAAGTACAAGAATGATCCCTAACTTAGTACTACCACTAAACCCACTGCGATAAAAAGTTTAACACCTAAATAAAATAGTTTAACATTTTATTAATTATCAAAGGCATTTCAATAATTGTTTTGACTACTGTTTTATTCATTTTAGAGTATTTAAAGATTTTATATAAGTGTGGTTTCTCCATCATAATTATCCATGATTTATTTGTATCCACCCGAACATTTAGTTTTAGTATTTGAAAACTTTTATTGTTTGCCTATGTTTTAAATTTGAATTTGAATCGGGTTCGAATCAAAGTGAATTTAATTACAGTAACGGAGGTGACGTGGCATCATTAGCTTGGGATTACTGTAGTCTAATTATCCGGGCGTCACAATACCCGTGATCACCTCCCAAGTGATCACAGCCCGATAGTATAGCACAGCAGACGGACAAGAATGTAGGGCCACTGATGGAATACTAGCATCCTATACTAAGCAGGTAGGATTGCAGGTAAAGGTATCAGCAGTAGTAGCAAGGACAGGCTATGCATCAGGATAGGAATAACGGAAAGTAGTAACATGCTACACTATTCTAATGCAAGCAGTATAGAGGAGAATAGGCGATATCTGGTGATCAAGGGGGGCTTTCTGGTTGCTCGGCAAGAGAGAGGGTCATCAACTCCGTAGTCGTCTTGGTAGCAGCAAGCGCCGATCTCGGTGTTCAGCGTAATAAGAGGGGAAGAAACAATGAATACAATGCAAACATATGCATGACGATGCATGACAAAGCAAAGCGTGATGCTAGGCGTGCCCTAACGCGGTATGAGGTGATACCGGTGAAGGGAGAAAACATCCGGGAAAGTATCCCCGGTGTTTCGCGTTTTCGGGCAAAGGAGTCGGAGGGGGAAAGTTGCGAGTTTGATATGTTAGGGGTGTGTGGCGGACGAACGAGCTACGTATCCGGATTCGCCTCGTCGTTCTGAGCAACTTTCATATTGAAAATAATTTAATCCGAGTTACGGATTAAAAGATATGATTTTCTAAAGATTTTATTAATTTTTAGAATTTAATTAATTATTTAAATTAATTGAAAATGGATTTATGACATCAAGATGATGTCATGTCGATGTCGGCGATCAACAATGGTTGATCGTCAACCTGACCAATGGGTCCCATCGTCGAGACACATTTTAATTAAACAATTTAATTACCCTAATTAGTATTAATTAGGGGTGGGCCCCATCGTCATACTAATTAATTAGCTAATTAATAACCAGGTTAATTAGATAAGTAATGTTTAATTAGTTGTTTAGTTTAGTTAATCAAAATTAATTAAGTTAATTATTTCTTTAATTAATTAATTAATTATTTTTATTTTTAATTCCTTTTTATAAATGTTCGGTGTCAGGGCCCGTGTAAGTGGTCCAGGGCCTTAACGGGCGTTGGTGCCCGGCCAGTGGGCATACGCCAGATCGACAGGGGGCGCCGTCCACAAAGCGTGGCGAGGCGGGCGCTGAACGGGCTGTAGCGGGCGCGCGGGCGCCATGCGACCACGACGACGTCGATGCGCGCAGCGCGCAGGGGCGGGCGGCGCGCCGCAAGACGGCGCAGCAGAAGCAGGCTGCCGCGATTTAACACTGGTGGCAGTCCGGGAGCCAACGAAGCGGCAATGGGGACACGTGAGGCGGACGAGGCTACGCGGGGAGGCGCGCCCGGGCGTAAGCGGAGCGGGGCGCGGCGGCGGGCGCGCCGGACGGAGCGCCTTGGCTGTGGCGCGAACTGCCGCGTGAGCGCGCGGAGATGAGGAGGGCGCGACCATGGGCGCGTCTGACCGAAGCGCACGGGCCGCAGAGCGAGTGCGGCGGCCGGATCATCGAAGCGCTGGAGGCTCGGGCGCGGTCTCGCGAGAGCGAACGCGCGTGGGGGAGGAGGAGAGGACGGAGCCTCACCATGGGAGCGTAGGGACTATGGCAACGGGCTCGACGGAGGTCGGGAGGTCGACGGGGACGATCGGCGAAGACGGGGAGGCGGTACGGCGACGGGCGCGGCGGCGAGGTGGCCGGTCGCGGAGGAGGATGAAGAGGCGGGGAGGCGTCGCCGGTGAGGTGACGACGATGACTGCGAGCGGCGGGCGCCGGCGTTGGGTGGCGGCGACGTCGGTGCGGCCCCCTCCCGATCCTGATCGGGATCAGGCAGAGGGGGCGAGGGAGAGGGAGTGGGGGCGAGTGGGAGTAGTGGGGCGATGGGGTGGGTTAGGGTTTGGTCGTGGGGGGATAAGGGAGGCGGGATGGTGGCGGTTGGGCGGTGGTCGAATGGGCGGCTTCTTTGGCCGGCGCAGGGGGCCTTTCTCTCTTTTTCCCTTTTTTCTGTTAGTTTGTTTTCTGTTTTCTTTTATTTATTTTTCTTTTATGTTTTATTTAGTTTAAAGCACTTAGGCACTTTGTAAAATTATGCTTTCTTCAATATAATTACTTTAGCAATATTTGTCACACACCGAACATTTTTGTTTAATATTTTAAAACTTTTGTTGTTTAACTTGAATTTGAATTTTGAATCGGAAAGGGGTTGAATCATCAGAGATTAACAACGGTAACCGTGGTGATGTGGCATGGTTAGCGGAAATTACTGTAGCTTAAATATCCGGGCGTCACAATTCTCCTCCACTACAAGAAATCTCGTCCCGAGATTTAAGGGGTGGAGTAAGGGGGAAAGTTCTGGTTACGAAATTCTAACGGATCTTCTCGTTCTTGGCTGCTCTTCTCGAAGAGGTCGACCCATTATACTGATGTCTTCCTTTTCCCTGCTTCAGGTCATCATGATGAAGTCATCATCCTTTCTTCGGAAATTTCATCGTACTTACGAAAGGACAAGGGGTGGTTATTCTATAAGAACGGACCTCTGCAAGGTTGACTACCTGGTAGTTAACATCGGGGAAGGTGGCGGAAAGTAACTCTCGAATTAAAACTTAAGAAAATACCGAGAGTAAAGTAAGGAGGTATCATTGAAGTTTGAGCGGCAGCAATCGCTCGATGCCCGAAATGAAGTGTTGAAGGGTTTAGAGCAATGTAAATAAGCATTGCATCTGATGCCTGAATAGATCAACAGGCAGGTGGCCCATGAATTACCTACAAAGTCAAGCGCGAGGAATAACTTTGACAACAGGGTGTGCAGGAGAGTCAGGTTTCGATCCTGTGGAACTATGGGTTATGGGCCCACCATGTGGGTTAAAAATAGGAGCGGTGACATCTTGCACGGTCACAATAGCAAGGCATGTCAGAGGGTAGCCTATCAGTTATGTCGGCAACAATGTCGGTACCAAGGGCGAGGGACGAAGAGAACCATTTTCCCGCTCGCTGAACGAGACGGACCAATAGGCAAAGTTCTCGCCCATCGGTGGTGACCGAATGCTATCGACAATTTCAACGGGTCTTATCGACACGGTTGTACACCAAGGTGTTTACATAAGGTAAGAATATTACTGCTTAGATCCTATGGATCACAAGGAAAGGAAAATGTGATCGCCGATCGATGTAACAATGGAAAGGAAAATGTGTTTGACACATATATCGTGGGTATACCGCTCCCAAGGACAAGCGAGCAAGATATCCACGACGGGATAGAAAGTAGAAACCATTTAGGTAAGGGGAGAGGAATTTGATGACAAAACCCATACAACGGTGTTTTGGATAATTGATGAAGAAAACATAACATTTTGTGTCAAATGTTCTTATTGAAGATCGGAGTATCACAGACATGCTTCAGATAGCATTGACAAGGTCTTCAAGCAAAGATCAGACCTTGGATACACAAAGGATCCATCAGGAAAAACTTATTAAACAAGTCATTCAATTTCCTCATGGAAGAATGGTTAACCTTGTTAAAAAGGAAACTATAACACTAGGTCCTCCGGCCAGGTGTGCTAGGCATGACATCACCTTACCGAGTCATAAGAGGACCCATGTTATAACTCTTGAAAGTATGTTCCAACCATCATATCTGACCGAGATTCAGTCCGGATAGGTGGCAGGATAACTCAGACTCACGATGCCTGAGAAGAAAGGTGCAACACCAATTGTCGAGATGACATTGTAAGATTCTCGGGAATTGAACTGTGTGAGCGAGTTCTGAAACAAGAGTTCATCATTAAACCAAGGAGAGGAAGAGGATGTGGCTGATGGACTCAACGACAATTCATCAAGATTTCCAAAGGATGGATTTCCACAATTAAATATTGAACGAAAATGCACCTGGAAATATGGACCAAGTAGGACGTTCAAAGTTAGAATGGTGATTCGATAACGAAACTATCGGTCGTTCACTTCAAAATAATAGGGTTGCTAGAGATATCAAATTCCCACAACAAAGTTCACTCAACACGGGGGCCAAGAAAAGAATGGTGATGGCGAGAAGCATCACGGTAACAAGAATTTCTTAAGAGGTGGTGAAATCCTCACAACATTTTTGACATAAAAGATGGTAATACTCCAATGTAAAGAAGAACAATGCTGGGTAGCAACGAACTCAAGGTATAACACAAAACACGAACAAGTTTGTGTCGGAGGGGAGTCAATAAGGTGGCCGATGATAACACGACTCATCGAGGGCAAAGATGGTATTTCTCTTCATGAATCCGATTGATATCCTGGAAGAGCTCATAAGGTTGATGATGATCACGACACATTTGTCGAGAAATTTCATTAAGATGTAATCAATCAGCGACGACAACGAGTCAAAGGAATGATGAAGCGAAAGGTTATTGAATCGAAGTGCGGAATTGATTCACTTATTAGTGTTCTCGGTTGACGACAACCCAGAACCCAGGAAAATTGGAATCGGTGAGAAATAACAGTTGATGAAGAACCCATAAGAAGTTATGTAGTTCCATGATATACTCATGGTACCGTGAGGGTATACTCAAGGATAGAGCGGATAGAGGTTGGACAAGTGAAATCATTTGCAGAAGGCAAGCACTTAAACTTGTCCAAGAAATGGGATCAAAGAAGAACAATATGGTCGAAACCACGGTCGCAAAAGACCAAGCATAGATAAGAGAAGAAGTTATAACAATGGGATTATTATTACTACGAGAAGCTTCCATGATAAGTTCCACCTCGGGTCCATGGGCATGAACACAAAGTTCAAGGTCGACTCCAACTTCTCCAAAGCATAACCTTACATTCACTTCTCGTTTCAATAATGGCATTAGTGTTGAAAGTTTTACCTGGTGAAATACTAGATGAGTATGACCCGTGAAAACTTCCGAGTTCACACATAGTAAGGAAGGCATAGGTTCAACCCATCAGGGCATCTTACGAACATATACCACAAACTTCGGGGTAAATAATACAAGCTTGAAAGTAGAGCATTGTTCAAAAGCAGATGATACAATTTACCAAAGGCATTATATACCCATGGAAAGGCTCTCAAGGTTATTCAATATGAAGGACACTGTCGGATAAAATCCAACAAAGGAACCGATGGTCCACAAGGGATCTGATGTGAGCATCGGTACTCAACCAGAGGAAGAAGAATGCACGGGCATCATATTATAGAACATCTGAATAATTCGATGCTTAGATAACAAAGGAATTTCGATTTCCAAAACAAAGGATCAGAAGCAGTCGCTTTGATCAAGGATGGATAAGTTGGATAGACCAGAGGCACAATTGACGACAAATAGTTTGGTCGAGAACCAGCTCATGTTCAAAAATGATGTCTGAGCCGGAAAGATAATTTAGAAGGGTTGATAGATGATTGTGTGCATTCGCACACATGTTGAGTCAATAGGATCAAAATGACGGTGTCAAAAGAAACTAGTGAATATTGCCAGATATATGGGAAGCATCCATAATGCAAGTAGACAAGTATTTGCAGAGCAATAAAGCTGCTAAGGATTTTCGAAGGATTGAATAGTATTTCAAAGACTTTTGTGAAACATCTGAACAACTGGGGATGAGCGGATACTCGGAAAGTGCGAGAAATTATTCTTAGGGGTATTCAGGTGGCAAAGAACTGCAAGGCAAGAGGCACAAAATATTCTCGGGTATCTTGCAATAACAAGATCGACTGGGAATAAAAGTAAGCACGACAGGTGTAAGTATTTATCCATAGGGATATTTCGGTGGAAGGGAATTGCAAAAGCAACGGGCACAAGGTCTCGAGAGAAAATCGGAGAGTATCTTCGAAATCTTCTGGTGCAGCCGGCGATCATCTGGACTGAAGGGGCTCTCCGGGAGAAAGTATTATCGAGAACCTAGAGTCCGAGTTAGTAAAATCGTTTAACCCGAATAGAAGAGATGTCAGAGTCCCAGAGTATAGGTCGAGGAATAAAAGATCCTACTACCACCCAATGGCGACGCAGCCCGTAAGACACACAGCCATGTTAGTAAAAGTTTTTGCAACGCCTAGACTCGACTTCGCCAAGGAGTGTGGAAGGGGATTCCTACAGCAATGGCTCGACACAAACTTGTCACGCCCGATTCAATCAGACACTAATCATACACGCAAACGCAATGATCAAGATCGTGGACTCACGGAAGGTATCACAACACAACTCTAAAATAAAATAAGTCATACAAGCATCATAATACAAGCCGGGGCCTCGAGGGCTCGAATACAAGTGCTCGATCATAGACGAAGTCAGCGGAAGCAACAATATCTGAGTACAAACATAAGTTAAACAAGTTTGCCTTAAGAAGGCTAGCACAAACCGGGATCTGAACGAAAGAGGCGCAGGCCTCCCGCTCGATCCTCCTAACTACTCCTGGTCGTTGTCGGGGCTGCACGTAGTAGTAGGCACCTCCGGTGTAGTAGGAGTCATCGACGGTGGCGTCTGGCTCCTGGGCTCTGACATCTGGTTGCGAGGTAGAAGGGAAGGGGGAAAAGGGGGAGAAAAGCAACCGTGAGTACTCATCCAAAGTACTCGCAAGCAAGGAGCTACACTAAATATGCACGGTATATGTGTAAAGGGCCATATCGGGACCGAACTGCGAATGCCGTAATAAGAGGGGATAAATAATCCCGTCAAGACTACGCTCGCAGCCTCCGCCTTCAAAGATGTAGAAGAGAGTAGATCAAGTCCTCCAAGTAGCATCGCATAGCATAATCCTACTCGGCGATCCCTCATCGTCGCCTGTTAGAGAGCGATCACCGGGTTGTATCCGCACTTGGAAGGATGTGTTTCATTAAGTATCCGATTCTAGTTGTCATAAGGTCAAGGTACAACTCCAAGTCGCCCTGTTATCAAGATCACGGCTATTCAATAGATTAACTTCCTGCAGGGTGCACCACATAGCCCAACACGCTTGATCCCATTTGGCCGGACACACTTTTACGGGTCATGCCCGCCGCGGAAGATCAACACGCCGCAGCCCCACCTAGGACAACAGAGAGGTCAAGACGCCGTCTAAACCTAAGCGCATAGGGTCTGGGCCCATCGCCTTAGCACACCTGCATGTTGCGTGGGCGGCCGGAAGCGTAACTAGCCCCTTAATACAAGAGCAGCTTACGCTCCAAACCAGCGCGCCGCGCCGTTGGCGTCGCGAAGGCTACGGCCGATACCACGACGCCGTGCCCATAATCTGCTCCCGTGTAGTTGGTTAGTGTGTATAGGCCAAGAGCTGACTCGGATCAAATACCAAGATCTCGTTAAGCGTGTTAAGTATCCACGAACGCCGAGCAGGCCAGCCCGCCTCTCCTAGGCGGTCTCAACCTGCCCTGTCGCTCCGCCACAAAGATCCACACAGAGGGCCGTTGGGACAAGGGTCCTTTCAGCCCCCAATCCGTGAATCACTCGCAGGTGCTCCACTAGCCGACCCGACTTTAGTCACCACATGTATCATGTATAAAGTATATATGGTATATACCCGTGATCACCTCCCAAGTGATCACAGCCCGATAGTATAGCACAGCTGACGGACAAGAATGGGGCCACTGATGGAATACTAGCATCCTATACTAAGCAGGTAGGATTGCAGGTAAAGGTATCAACAGTAGTAGCAAGGACATGCTATGCATCAGATAGGAATAACGGAAAGCAAGAATATGCTACACTATTCTAATGCAAGCAGATAGAGGAGAATAGGTGATATCTGGTGATTAAGGGGGGCTTGCCCGGTTGCTCGCAAGAGAGAGGGTCGTCAACTCCGTAGTCGTCTTTGGGTAGCAAAGGCGCCGGTCTCGGTGTCTAGCGGAAGAAGAGGGGGAAGAAACAATGAATACAATGCAAACATATGCATGACGATGCATGACAAAGCAAAGCGTGATGCTAGGTGTGCCCTAACGCGGTATGAGGTGATACCGGTGAAGGGAGAAAACATCTGGGAAAGTATCCCCGGTGTTTCGCGTTTTCGGGCGGAGGAGCCGGAGGGCGAAAGTTGCGAGTTTTATATGTTAGGGGTGTGTGGCGGACGAACGGGCCGTGTATCCGGATTCGCCTCGTCGTTCTGAGCAACTTTCATATTGAAAATAATTTAATCTGAGTTACGGATTAAAAGATACGTTTTTCTAAAGATTTTATTAATTTCTGAAATTTAATTAATTATTTAAATTAATTCAAAAATGGATTTATGACATAAGCATGATGTCATGCTGACGTCAGCAGTCAACAGTGGTTGACTGGTCAACTTGACCAATGGGTCCCACTGCTTAGAGACACATTTTAATTAAACAATTTAATTACCCTAATTAGTATTAATTAGGGGGGTGGGCCCCACTGTCATACTAATTAATTAGTTAGTTAATTACCTAGGTTAATTAGATAACTAATGTTTAATTAGTTTGATTAGTTGTTTAGTTTAGTTAATAAAAATTAATTAAGTTAATTATTTCTTTAGTTAATTAATTATTAATTTATTTTTATTTTTATTTTTTTAATTCTTTTTTTTATAAACGTTCTGGGTGCTAGGGCCCGCATGTAAGTGGCGCAGGGCCTTAACGAGCGCTGGGCGTTAACGGGCGCTGGTGCCCAGCCTGATTGGGCATACGCCCAAATCGACACGGGGGGCGCCGTCCACAGTGTGTGGCCGAGCCCCGAGCGTTGGAGGCTCGAAGGCTGGTCTCAAGGAAAGCGAAGGCGCGTGGGGAGGAGGAGAGGACAGAGCCTCACCGCGGGAGCGTGGGGACTATGGCAACGGGCTCGACGGAGGTCGGGGAGGTCGACGGGGACGATCGACGAAGACGGGGAGGCGGTACGGCGACGGTCGCGGCGACGAGGTGGCCGGTCGCGGAGGAGGATGAAGAGGCGGGGAGGCGTCGCCGGTGAGGTGACGACGATGACTGCGAGCGGCGGGCGCCGGCGTTGGGTGGCGGCGACGTCGGTGCGGCCCCCTCCCGAACCAGATCGGGATCAGGCAGAGGGGCCGAGGGAGAGGGAGTGGGGGCGAGTGGGAGTAGTGGGGCGACGGGGTGGGTTAGGGTTTGGTCGTGGGGGGATAAGGGAGGTGGGGATGGTGGCCGGTTGGGCCGGTGGCCGAATGGGCCGGCCTGCTGGGCCGAAGCGTAGTGGGGGCCTTTCTCTCTTTTTCCCTTTTTTCTATTAGTTTGATTTCTGTTTTCTTTTATTTCTTTTTCTTTTCTGTTTTATTTAGTCTAAAGCACTTAGGCACTTTGTAAAATTATGCTTTCTTCAATATAATTACTTTAGCAATATTTGTCACACAACGAACATTTTTGTTTAATAGTTTAAAACTTTTGTCGTTTAACTTGAATTTGAATTTTGAATCCGAACGGGGTTGAATCATCAGAGATTAACAACGGTAATCGTGGTGATGTGGCATCGTTAGCGGAAATTACTGTAGCTTAAATATATCCGGGCGTCACATGTCGGTTGTCAATAACTTACAAAACATGATCATCTCATACAATAACGTATATCACATCATGTCTTGACCATATCACATCATAACATGCCCTGCAAAAACAAGTTAGATGTCCTCTACTTTATTGTTGCAAGTTTTACGTGGCTGCTACGGGCTTCTCGCAAGAACCGTTCTTACCTACGGCAAAAACCACAACGGTAATTCGTCAAGTTTGCTCTTTTAACCTTCTTCAAGGACCGGCTGTAGTCAAATTGGATTCAACTAAAGTAGGAGAAACAGACACCCGCCAGCCACCTTTATGCAAAACTAGTTGCAGGTCAGTCGATGGAACCGGTCTCATGTGCGTGGACATGTAAGGTTGGTCCGGGCCGCTTCATCCCACAGTACCGCCGAATCAAAATAAGACGTTGATGGTAAGAAGTATGACTAACACCGCCCACAACTCTTTGTGTTCTACTCGTGGATATCATCTACGCATAGACTTGGCTCATGATTCCATTGTTGGGAATCGTTGCATGGAAAACAAAAAAAATCTATGCACACGCAATGATCTATCCTTGGAGATGCATAGCAACGAGGGGGAGAGTGTGTCTACATACCCTCGTAGACCGTAGGTGGAAGCGTTTCACAACATAGTTGATGTAGTTGAACTTCTTCGCGCTTCAACCGATCAAGTACCGAACGCACGGCACCTCCGTGTTCTGCACACGTTCAACTCGGTGACGTACCTTGCCTTCTTGATCTAGCAAGACGTCGAGGTAGTAGATGAGTTCCGTAAGAACGACGGCATGGTCACGGTGATGGTGAAGTGATCTCCGCAGGGCTTCGCCTAAGCACTATGAAAATATGACTGGTGGTGTAAACAATGGAGGGGGGCGCCGCACACGGCTATGCAATTGTCTGGTCTGTGCTAGGCACCCTCCTCTCACATATATATAGGTGGGAGGGAGGGAGGAGAAGCCATAGGAGGCGCCCAAGTAGGAGGAATCCTACTTGGAGTCCCTCCCAAGCCGCGCCCCCTGCCATATATAACCGAGGGAGAAGGAAAGAGGGGGGAGAGGGAAGGAAGTGGGAATCCTAATCCACACTTTCCTTTCCATTCTCCCCTTCCTTCCCTCCTTAGGTCGCCCATAGCGCGCCAGCCCCTTGTGGCTGGTGCGTTTCCCCTCTTGGCCCATAAGGCCCATATCTTTTGCCGGGGGTGCCCGGAACCCCGAAAATTTCGGTGACCTGATAAGTACTCGGTACCCCTCGAAACACTTCCGGTGTCCGAATACCATCGTCCTATATATCAATCTTTACCTCTAGACCATTTCAAGACTCCTCGTCGTGTCCGTGATCTCATCCGGGACTCTGAACAACATTCGGTCACCAAATCACATAACTCATATAATACTATATCGTCATCGAACATTAAGCATGCGGACCCTACGAGTTTGAGAACTATGTAGACATGACCGAGACACCTCTTGGGTCAACAACCAATAGCGGAACCTGGATGCCCATATTGACTCCTACATATTCTATGAAGATCTTTATTGGTCGAACCGTTATGACAACGTACATAATTTCCTTTGTCCATCGGTGTGTTACTTGCCCGAGATTCGATCGTCGATATCTTCATACCTAGTTCAATCTCTTTACTGGCAAGTCTCTTTACTCGTGCTGTAATACATCACCTTGTGACTAACTCCTTAGTCGTTTGCTTGCAAGCTTATGATGTGTATTACCAAGAGGGCCCAGAGATACCTCTTCGATACTCGGAGGGACAAATCCTAATCTCGATCTATGCCAACTCAACAAACACCTTCGGAGATACCTGTAGAGCATCTTTATAATCACCCAGTTACGTTGTGACGTTTGATAGCACACAAGGCATTCCTCCGATATCCGGGAGTTGCATAATCTCATAGTCGAAGGAATATGTATTTTGACATGAAGAAAGCAATAGCAATAAAGCTGAACGATCATTATGCTAAGCTAACGGATGGGTCTTGTCCATCACATCATTCTCCTAAGGATGTGATCCCGTTATCAAATGACAACACATGTCTATGGTTAGGAAACCTTAACCATCTTTGATCAACGAGCTAGTCTAGTAGAGGCTTACTAGGGACGCGGTATTTGTTTATGTATTCACACATGTATTTTGGTTTCCGATCAATACAATTATAGCATGGATAATAAACCTTTATCATGAATAAGAAAAATATAAGATAACAACTTTATTATTGCCTCTAGGGCATTTTTCCTGCACCTATGCTTCTAAAGGATTGTGTAGGATATAAACATGATCTTGCAAAATTTGTTTCGTATGACAAATGTACTTCCTCTTTTAGGAGCTTTATTGCATCCTTGGATTCTACATCGGTACCTAAAGATTGGAAGGATGCAGTGAATGATCCTAAATGGAAGACAACAATGTTGGAGGATATGACTGCTCTAGAAAAGAATAATACATGTCAATTGGTAGAATGGCCGAAGGGCAAGGAACCAGTCGGATGCAAATGGGTTTATACTACTAAGTATAACCCTGAAGGTAAAATAGAAAGGTATAAAGCTCGGTTGGTGGCCAAAGGCTACACATAGACTCGTGGTGTTGATTATGAGGAAACGTTTGCTCCTCTGGCAGAAATGAATACAATAAGAACTTTGATATCTTGTGCACCTAATCCCGGCGGGTATTTATTTCAGATGGATGTAAAAAATGCATTCTTACATGGAGACCTTCAGGAGGAAATCTATATAATACCACCTGGTTTCAACACGGTACAAACTGAAGGAAAGGCATTAAAACTCCACCGTTCACTATATGGACTAAAACAATCTCATCATGCGTGGTTCGGCCGATTTAGGAAAGCTATGTTGAAATTGTGTTTCAACCAGAGCAATGCTGACCATACTTTCTTTTATAAAAGATGTGCTGGAAAATTGACAATATTAATTGTCTATGTTGATGATATTGTTATCACGGGAGATGATGATCAAGGTATTGAAAAACTAAAGCAACATTCGAGGAAGGAGTTTGAAGTAAAGGATCAAGGACAAATGAGGTACTTTCTTGGAATTGAAGTCTCACGAAGCTCAAGAGGTATCTATTTATCTCAAAGAAAATATGTGCTAGATCTATTTTCAGAAACTGGTATGTCCAGGTGTCGTCCAACATTAACACCAATTGAAAAAAACCACAGATTGACTAGTGAGTCAGGGGAACCTGATGACCGGGAGCAATACCAGAGACTGATGGTCGTTTGATCTATTTATCGCATACTCGTCCAGATATAGCTTTTGATGTAAGCGTGGTGAGCCAGTTCATGCATAATCCTAAAACTCACCACATGGATGCAGTAAAATGAATCATTTAGTATTTAAAGGGGTGCCCAGGTCGAGGTTTATTGTATAAGTCAAGTAGAAAATTACAAATAGAATGCTATACTGATGTTGATTTGGCCAGCTCATTAGATGATAGAAAGTCTACGTCGGGATACTGTACGTTTGTTGGAGGGAACATAGTTACTTGGCATAGTCAGAAAACAAAAATGTTGTTGCAAGGTCCACTGCAGAAGCAAAATTCAGGGCTATGGCTCATGGAGTATGTGAAGTCTTGTGGCTAAAAATCATGCTGATGGAGTTGGGTCTATTCCAGGCAAGACCATTTATGATGTATTGTGATAATAAGGCTGCACTAGATATAGCACATAACCCGGTTCAACATGGTAGAACAAATCACATAGAAATTGACCGACGCTTTATCAAAGAGAAACTTGACCAAGGAATAATATGTATGCATTATGTGAGCTCTTCAAACCAACTAGCAGATATTTTAACCAATAGTCTCGCTAAAAAGTGTTTTATAGCTTATGTAGCAAGATGGGGTAATATGATGTGTTTGCCCCATCTTGAGAGGGAGTGTTGAGTTTAGTTGTAATTTGTATTTGGTAGGATTGTGTGCTAAAGTGATTATAAATATCAGGAGGACAAGAGTGTAAAAGAAGGGCATAGAGATAAGGAAAGGAAGGGGCGGAGCTCCAGAAGTTGCTCCAGTTTTCTGTGCTCGGGTCCAACCTGATGTGAACTCCTCTCTCAAATCCTCTCTCGGATCCTAGTTTATTTACAAAAAAAATTTGTTTCTTGCTCGAGGGATTCAACACCTACCAAAACATAACAACCGACTTGATTCAATCTTAGGAAACAAAAACAATGAGTACGACTTGTTTTTTGGTGCTCGTGGCTTCTTGTGCAAATTATCTCCACCATCTTGACTCACCAACGCCTCATCTATACCCGCTCATCATGAAAATTGTCCCCAAATTTGCAAAATATTACGCACCGATGCCACAAGTTTGTTTGGGCTACAATAAACTTCACATACGGGAATACCCCGTTTGGGCCGGCCCATGTACGGGCGGCCTGTTTTCCAAAATTTAATTATATTATTTGTCATTTTTTTCTACTTTAAATAATTTGGGACTTCAAAAAAGTTTCAAAAAAATTTAAAAAATAAGAATTTAGAAATAAAATGTTCAATAAATCATAAAACATTTGTGGATTCAAAAAATGTTTTTGATTAAAAATATGTTTGCTTTTCATAAAATGTTTGCAATTCTGAAAACAAATTTTCAGTAAGTAAAAACATAATTTTTAAAAAGTTCATGTATTAAAAATATTAATTAAAATCTTCACCAATTCAAAAATGTTCATGAATTAAAAATATGCTAAAATACAAAACTTTGTTCGTGAATTACAAAATAGTTTATTGATTCATAAAATGTTCGCTGATTCATAATATGATCATGCATTTCAAAAATAAATTGTCAAATAAAAAATGTTTGTGAATTTCAAAATTTGTTCAACCAATTTTCAAAAAAAAATCATCGATTCCCAATTAAGAAAAATGTTTTAAAAATATTTGCAAATAGTATACATTGTTCATGAATTCAAAAATGATCGAAAAACTGTAAAACTATTCACGAATTTGAAAATGTTCATGCTTTCAAATATGTTGACGAGTTTAGAAAAATGTTCAGGATTTTACAAAAATGTTCAGTGTTTCAGGAATAAAAATTCGAAAATTTGAAAAAATTAAAAAGAATGAAGAAAAAGGAAGAAAGAAAATAAAAACAGAAAATAAAAATAAAAATGAAAAGTAGAAAAATAGAAAACAAAAGAAAACCAAAAAACCTGGTATTTCTAAGTTTTTTTTGAAAATATGAACATTTTTAGAATTTATGAACATTCGGTAATCTTAAGCTTTATAGCACTGCTGTTGAAACAAGGTCAGAATAAAATTTTTAATCGCGAAGGGCATTTGGTAACTTATACGAATTAAGCACCAATTTTCTATTCACCTATTTTTCTTAGTTTCTGTGCATAAATGTACGATCCTTAAGATTTTAGGTTCTCAATAATATATCAACTAATGAAGGTAATGGCTCTTTAGTTCGAACGAAGGTAATGGTTGATCCCCGGTTGCCGTGCCACAACGGCATCGCCTCTTCGTTCGTCGCGGGGTTTGTATTCGACTAAAAAAGCTGATTTAGGTGATGGTGTGCCCTCGGTTCAGGATTTGATGACTTTCAACATTGTCATTGTTGTTAGTCTCAATGACAGCGATGGTTAGCAACTGGTGTTGGCTTGGTTTGTGCCAGTCTTCTTTTTTGCGAAGTATATACAGCTATATTTTTTAAAAGGAATGTTTCGATGAAAAATACATTGATAGTTTATCTGAGTGATGCATTAAAATGTGGCTATTGCCATTGGAGAGTTTTTTTTCTCCGGTTGCAACGCATAGGCAATTTTCCTAGTATTTCTTATGCATGCATGGCTGTGCGTACATGCATATAAGTGTCATTGTACGTCTACTAGTAATTTCCATCGAATCTTGTGTATTCTTCTCATTTTCCTGATCAATATGTATATACTTCAAAACATTTGATTTTCAAGCTTGGCGGCACAACGATCATAGCTTCATCTTGAACAATATCAGAATCATATTCGGCCATATGTGTAGACTTTGGTTTAACAATAGCGTCCATCATTGAAAATTGGGAGCTCTTATACGGCGCTCTTAGGCCTTATACAATACTAGGTGATTAGGGAGGTGCTTAGAAAAATAAATCAGATTTTTTATAGCACAGGTGCCTATTTGTTAATTGTTTTTTGAGATAGCGAACCGCTCATGCCAAGCGGTAGCATCGGTGCCTATTTGTATAGGAGAAGCGCCTAATCTATACAAATAAGCATCAATGCTTAGAAAAACACTGGTTTATTTTCTAAGCACCTCCCAAGCTCCCATAAGCGTCTTGCACACGCTCGACGTCTAGCGGGCCGGGGCAGCAACCTGCAGAAAAATAGACGTGTAGAGAAAATATATCCAACTAATAAATTTGGTAACCCGGGATTCAAACTCAGGTCCAATAGCTGGAAACTTGACGCAACAACCAATGGACCAAGAATAATTGGCTGATTACAACCTGAAAACAGCGCTATTTAACAATCGTTTTAGTATAAAATATTAACATATAGTCTATACATACAAATCATTTGAAAAAATAAAAATATGAAATTGGAAAAAGAATCATAGAGTTGCTATAAAAAGGTTCGCCTGTAAGAGAAAACAGTTCACAATTTCGAAAAAGCTCGTGGAATTTGGAAAAAAAAGTTCACCAAGTTCTAAAAAAGTTTCATGAATTTGAAAAAAGTTCATCGATTTGGTAGAAAAGTTCACAAATTTGGAAAAAAGTGCATCGAGTTTAGAAAATATCATAGAATTTAAAAAATATTCATTGACTTGAAAAAATTTCATCGCTTTGAAAAAAAGTTCATTGAATTTGAAAAAAATCAACAATTCAAAAGATTCGAGAAAATGTTCATGAAAACAAAAAAAGCTCATAAACTCGAGAAAAGTTCACAAAATTGAAAGCAAAAAGAAAAATAGAAGAAAACCGGCCAAAACAAAAAAAAACCCAAACGTGCTGGAATCTAGTAAAAAAAACTTCGTTATTTAAAGAAGAATAAAAGAAGGAACCAAGTAGCACGAAGCGTATGTTGTCCTGAATGGTTAGCGTGCTCGTACATTGCCTGTGAGGTGCGGGGTTCGAAACTTTACTGTGCACATTTTTTGGCTTCATGGAAATAAAAACCGGCCAAGTGGGCCGGCCCACTACACCGAGGGTGCGGGTTGCTTGTTTTGAGTGCTCCTCCACGAGATTTTCAAATTGCTAATGAAGGGGCACCCTTTGCAAAGATCATTTACACCTACTCTGCATGAGCGTCAATTGTCATAACCTAGGAGTTTGGATGAGATTTCTTCCTATTCGCATGAGGGATGAACGGATTTGTTTATGCTTTTTTTCGTAGACCATTTTTCAAATGACTAGCACATATGCCCGTGCGTTGCAACGGGAGAGATATTTTGTTTACGACAAGCAAAGGAAAAGATAATCGATTGTGTCCAAAAGAACGGTCTCCACAATTGTAGGTGACAGAGTAAGGAGTTGCGATCTTCTCACTAGACATGTTTGGCCCATGAAATCTTGATAGTGGTGGGGTTGGTAGGTGTGGTGATGAGCACCCAACTCATGTCTTTTTCTTTCGCGTCCGCCTTCATCTCGGGGTTGTGCATGCCTCCTTATTTGGTGGATGTGTGACGACCATCGGGACACGGTTGCTTCGACCACTCTTCTACGATGATGTAACTGGATGGATTACTAATTACAACGCATAAATCCTCTTTCACAAGCATAATCAGGCATGAATGTCCCTTAATTACGACGGTTTATTCTCTTTGATTATTTCAGTGCTCACATTAAATTTTTTTGAAAGCCCGGACAGGTTTAAAAAATGTGAACATTTATTTTTGAAAAATTCCATAAAATTTTGGAAAAATACAAACAAAATTAGAAACTGGAATAGTTATTGAAATTCAAAAACAATCTGTTGAAACCATCAGCCTTTTATAAAAACACAACATTATTGATTTTTCAAAAGGAGAACATTCAGAACAATTTTTAAAAATGTTTTCTTAGACACAAACATTATTTTGTTTTTGAGAACTTTCACTAAGAAAGGAATATTTTTATATGGAACATTTAATAAAATATTATTTTTATAAATAAATCTCGAAAAATTCTAAAATAGAATCTTTTTAAATGGCAACATTTTGAAAATTTTGAGGAAATTCCGAAACCAGTTTTTTAAGTTTCTAATATTTTCGAAAACAGGAATAAAATTTTATAATGCTGATTTTTTGAATATTTGAACAAAAATTAAATTCTGAATATATATAGTATATTTTTATTTCAAGTAAAATAAAAAATGGGAAAAGGAAAACGAAACACAGGCACAAAATTTTAGTTGAAACGGGCCAGCCCAATCTTGACAACCTGTGCGTACCTTCAACTATTTGTTGCTCCATGCGGCAAATAATGTCTTTTTAACGCATGGACAGGATAATTACTGGGTTGGCTTTGTTGGGCTGGAGGGCCCGGCCCAATTGCGGAATTCTGAAGAAACTGTTTGTCTTGTCTAGTAGATGCACAAAAATTTAGTCCCACCTCGAATACACAAAACTTATTTTTGACGGTGAACGGATAAAAATATTGAAGAAACGCACCTTGCTTTGTTAGTAAAAAAATAAAGTATATAGATAGATATAGATATAGAGGTATATAGATATAGATATAAAGGTATAGATATAGATATAGATATAGATATAGATATAGAGGTATAGATATAGATATATGTATTGAACCATGGGTTGAAATCAGGACCGTTTTTCATCACGCATTTGTCTCTTCGAAATTTAGATTCCATATTAACAGGTTTTGATGAACTTTTTTGTTGTCAAAATTATGCTCCCAAAATGAGCAAACATGTGCTTCCAGATTGTAGTAACTTGTGCTCAATTGAAATTGGTGCTCCCACAGTTCCATGGAGTGATGCACAACTGTATTTTTCAAATAAACTAATTTAGGCTTTTCACATGCCTGTGCTCCATCCAGAAGCACGGCCATGCTCCTGATAGTCGAAATCCCCAAAACTTAGGAAAGCAGAAAGACAGAAAAACAGAAAAAACCTGAAAACCAAGGAAAATGCCTGAAAAGAAAACACCTCGACGGGGTAGCGTCCATTGCGTGACAGGTAAAGCTAGTTGCTCCCCGAGCTCGCTCGCTTTCTCTCTCTCTGTCCGTGTTTCCTGCTATTGGTTCCAAAAAAGAAAGTTTTGTTGCTGATTTTTTTTACGACAAAGTTGTACTATAACCGTGTTTATTCCGTCTCGGGCACTGCCCCGCAGTTGCATGGCTATATCTCTCACGTGGTGGCCATGCATGTCCCATGACGAGAAAGCCGACATCCATCGTCCATGGTAGATGTGTTGGCAAGACCAGGCGCAGGGCCGGAACAAGCCTGCATGGGCGCATGACCTCCGCATGGCCAAGTAATGCCACGTTTGCATCACATGTCAAACTCCCGCATACACTCAAATACCCAGTCACTCCATTACCAGCTTGATTTTAGCATACATATATATTCCTTTCATCCGAAAATATTTGTCATCAAAATAAATAAAAGAGGTGTGTCTCAGACGGAGGGAGTACGACGCTTCGTGGCAAGAGGCAGCTAGCAGCCAGCAGCCGGCGTCCGCAGACCGACCAGCGAGAGACCAGCGGCGGCGGCAAATCGATCGGCCCAAACGGGCTAACGGGCAGGGCAGCCAGCGCGCCCAACACCAAGCTTGGCGGTGGCGCCTCCGACTCTTCCCCTCGGACCCGTCAAAAGGACGCACTCCACGGATGGGGTCCAGGCCGACGAAACGCAGCGCCGCTTGTTGGATTGGATTTGGAATTTTCTTTCTCCACCGCATCATCGTTTCTTTTCCATGTCCAGACGTTTCTCTTTTCACAAGGATAATCAACACCATACGTCTCTGCACTCCAGACTGGCTGCAGATCATCCATAATAAAATAAATAAAGTAAAATAAAACAAAACAAAATAAAAGGACGTCGCCATATGTCTGGCTTGCATATTCTGATCTAGTTCACTTGTTTTCCATCGATCATCCATCACTGACGCGCCACAACAGAATCATAGTAGTACCTATTCAGTCTCCTAAAACGCTCCTGCGGGATGTGCGCATACGAGCGTTCCCGCTCACGCAGATATTCATCAATGCAGATACGAGCGGTTAAATTATTTTTTTGCCTCTGGAGTCATGCCGGACGGGATAAACAGCACGGTCATTGTTTTGATCCCAAGATTGACTCGCCGTCCCGACTTACTGATTTTCGGCCTATCAGTCTCTGTAATGTCATATATAAGATGATAGTCAAATGCCTGGTCAATAGGTTGAGGCCTATTTTGGGTGAGTTGATGTCCCCAGAGCAGAGCGCCTTTCTACCGGGCAGATTAATTACAGATAATGCATTAATCGCTTTTGAGTGTTTTCATGCGATCAAACAGGAGAAGGACCCGGAGCAGAGCTTTTGTGCCTATAAACTGGACCTGTCCAAGGCTTACGATCGGGTAGATTGGGTTTTCTTGGAGCGAGTGATGCAACAGATGGGTTTCTCTCACCGATGGATGGATTGGATAATGAGGTGTGTCACCTCGGTGAGATATTGTGTGAAAGTCAATGGAGCCCTCCCGGATTCATTCGCACCGTCTCGTGGACTACGGCAGGGAGACCCCCTATCACCTTGTTATTCCTTTATGTTGCTGACGGTCTTGATACTATTCTAAAACAAGAGATTGCAGCCAGCCGCCTCACTCCAGTCCGGGTGTGCGCCCAAGCTCCAGGCATCTCACACCTCCTGTTCGCGGATGACACCTTATTGTTCTTTCGTGCTAATGGAGAGGAGGCTGCCCAAGTTAAAGAAGTTCTCAGTACATACGCTAGAGCTACGGGCCAGCTCATAAATCCTGCCAAGTGCTCTATAATGTTCAGCCCCAAATGTTCACAAGCTAACAAGCAGGAGGTCATGCACAACTTGGACGTGGTGAATATGAGCTTTGAGGAAAAATATCTTGGCTTTCCAACGACAAGTGGTCGCTTTTCAAAAGGAAAACTACACAATCTTCAGCAACAACTGACAAAGAGAATTATACAGTGGGGAGAATTGATGTCCCAAGCAGGACGTGAGGTTCTTATCAAGGCGGTGGCGCATGCCCTACCCACCTTCCTAATGAGTTTGTTTAAATTTCCTAGGAGCACCTGCGATGATTTGGGGCGGATGATTCGTAGCTACTGGTGGGGCGCGTACAGAGGCAAGAGGAAAACCCACTGGAAATCTTGGGACTCGCTGCTGAGGCCCAAATCGGCTGGGGGTATGGGATTCAAGGACTTCAGACTCTTCAACCAAGCAATGTTAGCTCGGCAAGCATGGCGTATCTTGGTCAACCCGGAATGTCTTTGTACGCGCGTCTTGAAGGCAAGGTATTTCCCTAATGGACGATTAGAAGATACTGTTTTCACTAGCAACGCGTCGCAAACTTGGCAGACCATTGTGCATGGGTTGGAATTGCTGAAGAAAGGCTTAGTCTGGCGCATCGGTAACGGGCAGTCGGTCCGAATTTGGCGGGACTCCTAGATACCACACCCTGTTGGTCGGCCACCAATTTCCCAACAGGGAAGGTGCCATCTCCGCCAAGTCTCAGAGCTCCTAGACGAGCATGGTGCATGGCGCGGAACCCTACTTCAACAGTACTTTTTGCCCGTTGATGTTCAGGAGATACTAAAGATTAAAGCGTCCCCTCGGCTAGGGGCAGATTTCCTTGCATGGGGTGCAGAATGTACTGGTATCTTCACCGTACGTAGCGCGTACCGGCTGGCGCTTGAGGACAAGCTTCGTCCCTCTTCAGTCGCAGCGAGCAAGGCACCGGACGGGCGACGTGCCGTCTGGGCATTATTATGGAGGTGCTCTGCTCCTCCTAAGGTGCGTGTGTTTGCATGGCGTTTGGCTACTAATTCCCTTGCCACATGGTCTAATAAATTCAGTCGACACATGAAGATTACTGATATATGCCCATTATGTGGTCTCGAGCGCGAGGACACTTTTCATGTGTTTTGCAGGTGCCCTCGGGCGGTGCATTTGTGGCGGACTATGGCGGAGGTGTGGAGTATACCGGACATCGAGTCAGTCCGTAACACCGGCCCGGAGTGGCTCATGAACCTAATTGCAGAAAGCAATGAAGGGGACCGGCTGCGCCTGATTATGCTGTTGTGGAGATGTTGGCATGTGCACAATGAGATCACTCATGACAAACGGCGCCGCCTGTGGAGGTATCTCGTCGCTTTTTGCAGAGCTACGTAACCTCACTGTTCGGGATCCAACAGTATCCGCAGGGAGATTGGGACAAAGGGAAGATGATCGTCCAACAAGAAGGTGCATAACAGCCTATGTCGCATGTGGGTGGTGTGCCACGAACAGCCCACAAATGGAGTCCCCCTCCCGCCAACTGGACGAAGCTGAATGTCGACGGCTCCTTTTCCCATGATGACGGGAGGGCCGGGACGGGAATGGTGCTCCGTGACCAGAAAGGGGCCATTATTTTCTCCGCATGTCGCTCGCTATGGTCTTGCCCGGACCCTCTACATGCCGAGCTGGCTGGGTGCATGGAGGGCATAGCTTTGGCCCTCAAATGGACGGAGCTGCCGTTTATCGTCGAGTGCGATAGTCTACAGTCAGTGCAACTGATCAATGCCTCAGGACAAGACCGCTCGCAGTACGCCATGGTGGTCTCGGAAGTGAAGCATCTTATGAGTGAAAGGGAGTGTCATGTTATTCATATTTCTCGAGAACAGAATAATGTAAACCATGCGTTGGCGAACTTTGGAAGGACGGAAGACCATACTGTGGTCTGGCTCCGCTCCGGCCCGGACAATATCGCTAGCTTGTGTAGGGAGGACCTTCTTGGCTCTTGAGTAATACAAATCCCTTTCACCCCGAAAAAAAAATGCTTTTCTTTCAAGTTGAGAAGCTAAATTGCCGGTTACGTCCCTTTCATTGATGACACAGACTCACGGAAAATTCAGATAAACAGTGTGTTACAATGTACATGGACAGTCGAACCGCGAGAAAGTCAGACTAATTAAGTCGGAAGAGACAGATTGTGATGGGCTTTTTCGTCCTATGCAATCCCCGGGATTGGGAGAAAAACTGCAAAATATACTTATGTGTGGTTCGGATATTTGATTGGATAACGTGACGTACACGTTCACCACAAGGGCACAAAGATGCAAGAGAAAAAGAAAACACTGAAATTTGTTGAGACTATACAGACACATATAATATCTTCAAGTGATGTTTCACACCTTCCGCGCATTGAATTTGACATGTACTAGAAAAGATGACTTGGCAGAAGCTATTGTTAGCTTTGTTATGAAGCAACGAGGCAGATATATCGATGAGACGCAACGCACCAGTGACAGCGGATTTTTTTGAAGATAATGCCAATTCTTGGTCCTTTGTGCGTAACCTGAGGCGGCTTGTCGTTCTCCTCGCAAGAAACCCAAACCACATTTTATTTTCACGTTCCCACGACCAACATCACCTGCTAGATTCATCTCGAAGACCAGCCGGTGCATCGCGTAACCTCACGCTGCACCTGCAGTTGCACACCTGGTTGCTTCCACCTCCACATGTGTTATCGATTCCCGGCTAGTGTTGATCCATTCACTGTTCCGTGACCTTTCACTGTTGCGGTCTGCCCATCGATCGGTAGGGGCGTGTTTGGTTGTCCGCATGCAGCCCAACCAGACCCGCGCGGGATGTGCGCGGCCTGTTTGGTTGCCTGAGTTGCATGCGGTTTGTGGCCCGCACGAACCTTAAAGCAGCCGCAGCTCGCGGCGGCGCAAATCGCCGAATCGCGATTCTCGCGCTGTTCTGGCGGCACGCTACGCTGCGGCGAGATAGTTGCACGCCTTAGGCAGCATGGAGACGAAGGGCGCCTCATAACTCGCCCCCACTCTCCTGTCACCGCCCATCCACACTGCTTTCACCGCCCTCTCACCTCATCGCCTCTCCTCTCCTCTCTCCGATGGCTCCGCCTTGCCCACCGCCGCGCCGCCCTCGAGCCCGTCGACCAAAGACATCGCCAAGATCCAGAGCGCCGACCGGCGGGCTCCGAAGTCGGGCGGGACTGGCGGAGGCGCCGCGAAGCGCCGTCCCCCATCTTCTGCCGGCCACCACCAGCGCCGGCCAATGCGGTGCCGGCCGTTCGTGCTCCGCTGCGGATTCCAGACCTCGTGGTCCTGGGCTCGGCGCCGGCGCCGTCGATGGAGCCGCCGCTTGTTGGGACCCCATCGGACAGGCGGGTTTTCTTGACCCCCGTCCAAGGGTTTTCTCCTGTCGGCAGGCCGTCCTCCTCGACCTCCGGCGTGGCGTTGAGCACGGGGCCGATGCCGCAGGCCGTCGCCAGGGCCGGCTCCTCCTCTGCTCCGCCACCTCTCTCCTTCCCGCCGGGGTTTTCACCCTGGCCGCGGTTCGCTGCGACTGTGCATGCTCCGATGAGTCAAACCCCCTCAATGCTTGCTCGTAGATGTAGATTGGTGGTTTAATTCTTAGGCATGTGCTAGTAGCTAGTGGATTCGATAGGATTAGATAGGATTGGAGTAGATCCGATTGAATGCGATCCCAAACGAATCCAATAGGACCGATCTGTTCTTGTTTCGTACAGTGTGTGTCTTAGGATCTGCTACTGGTACTGCTAGTGTATCCTAGGATCTGTGTTCATGCTAGAATCCCAATGGTAGTGTGCTTTGCTAGGATCTATGTTCATGGTAGGGTTTTGCTAGGATGTGTGTTCATGTTCAAGCTAGGATCATGTTCATGTTGTTGTTCATGTTGCTAACATACATGTTCAAACTAGGGTTTGTGTTGATTGTTATACGTGCATGTAGTAGGACCATTTTAGGATGCTGCCAAATGTGCATGGCTGCACATGAGTGCTATTGACACTTGTTGTTGCTATTTTTAGATGTTTCCATACTTAGGATAGTGCATTGATGAGTGGCAGTTGCAGAAAAGCAGATGCCACTGATCATTCACTTGCTGTTGGGCAAGTCCACTGATCAGTGCCACTGATCAGTGGCATTTACCCATCAACAAGTGGCATTGATAAGTGGCATTTGCCTTGCTGTTGGCCAAAATGCCACTTATCGATGGCACTTGCTGTTGTGCAAGTCCATTGATCAGTGCCACTGATCAGTGGCATTTTCCTAACAGCAAGTGGCATTGATAAGTGACATTTGCCCAAAGAGTTTGTGCATTGATTAGTGGCATTTACTATTGGGCAAATGTCTCTGATCAGTGCCATTTTGCAAAGAGTTTCAGACTAATACTTGTCATCTTACATGACAAGATATTGAAGACCGATCGATGTGGCGGGTGGAGGAGCTCGTGGTGGCGGAGCCGAGGGCGCCGAGGATTTCATCCCCACGAACAGGTGGCTCAGAACGGTGGACCTGCCTGGCAGGATCGCCTTCATGAGCCTGCCTCGTTCAAGGGGACGATCTCCGCGGTAGGGCCACGAGGAGGGGGCCCGGGAGCCGCTGCGCTTCTACCAGCAGATCAAGGACAACGAGGACCTCGCCATGCTCGTCATCCCTTGCAAGTTCGTGGAGGTGATGAACGCCTGGCTGGTCATCAAGCGGCTCTCGCACGTGGTCAAGCTGTTGGCGAACAAGCGGTGCGTGTTCTGGGTGCAGGTCCAGAACTTCGAGGGGCACATGGTACTTGGCCGGGGCTGGAACTACTTCTGCCGCCGCCACCGGATCGTCCCCGGCGACCTCGTCGTGTCAGCGATCTCAGACTCGGACTGAAGGTTCAGATCTACAACCACGACTCCTCGGTCATGTGCAGGTTTCGTTGCAGCAGGCACAACTGCGTTGGTGACATCGAGCATGTTATGTAGTTAAGTTAAGTAAGGTGTTAGTATTGAACTTTTATGGTGTGTGGCGAGATTTATGGGTACTTGTGCTGGGAACTTGTTCATATTTTGGCCAGGAGCAGCACCCTGACGTGGTGCAGGGAAGGAGGATGCCCCTGCTGTTAATCTAGACTTATGCTATGTACTTAAGTAGTTTGCTGTCATTTGCTTGTTTGCTTTGTTTGATTTCATTTGCTTGCTTGCTTTGTTTTGCTATTGTGCTGATCATGTGGTGGTAAGACCACCATATTTGAATAGGGTGAGCAGAATACAAACGCTGTTTGCAACCAAACAACTAAAGTTTGCATCTGCTCACACCCTAAACACAAAACGGCAACCAAATAGCAGGGGGGTAAATGCCCCTCCATGCGATGCAGGCAACCAAACAGGTTGCATCTGCTATATATGAGGTTGCATTTGAAGAACAAGGCTGGCTGTGGACATGCAATGCAACTACTGTTGCAAACTGCAACCAAACACGCCCTAGTGTAACCCGGTGCAACGGCGCAGTGGCGCTTCCAAGGGCATATTCGACGATGACCTATAAATTTCTTCTCCATTTGTTCGCGGAGACCTGTAAATTTCTTCTCCATCTGTTCGTGGAGCTTTTTTATTTTTTAACTCCACATGATCAAATAGCCTCATATGTATACGTAGAGCGCACACGTTTAAATAGTAACATGCAACACTAGTTCAAATTTAAAAAGTTCAAATATTACATCCTAACATTGTTCTCCCTTTAGCCGTCCACTGTTGCTCAATCAGATCTCTCTTCAGCTGCTTGTAAGTTCACCGATGATGAATTTATTGATATATTTGAATAAACTCTTCAATGTGGCCAGATTCTGATTTAGAAGTTGGATAGGATCATCCATTTTCCCAACCTTCATTCTTGATGATCATGTTGTGCATGATCACACAATAGATCATCACATCCCACAAGGTCTTCGGATCCCAATGTTTAGCAGGTCTACAAACAACTGCAAAACGGGCCTGCAAAACTTCAAATGTCCTCTCCACTTCCTTTCTAACTATGTAACGCCCGGATACTTAAGCTACAGTAACCCCCTGCTAATGGTGCCACGTCATCACATTATTGTTGCTAATCCTCACTTGCTCCAAATCACTGTTCATATTCAAACTCAAATTTAAAGTCAAAAATTCAAATTTGCCAAACCTGAAAATTAAAATGTTCAAAGTGTGGCAAACAATCCCCGGGTATTTATCATGTTGGAACCAACCTCTTTGGATTCGAAAGTGCCTCGAAATTATTTAGTGGTCCAACATCATATTAATTGGCCTTTTCAATTTCCAAAAAAAATGCTTGAACAATTCCGTTGGCTCTAAAACTTTTGTGCAACACCACAATTTGGTGCATGAATTATGTGCCAAGTTTCATTCTTAACAAAATTCATTTCGTGTTCCAACTATTTGCAAAATGTAAGAGGAAAAGCAGAAAAGGGATATAATATAAAGAAAAGGAGGACCTAATCTACTAGGCATCTTGGCCCATCTAGCCAAATGGCTGTGCCAGCCTAGCCCACCTCCACCTCTCCTCCCACCTCTCTACAGGAGACAGAGGATCGTGGAGGGCATCCGACCGCCATGGCCGCACCATCCGTCGCGTGGCGGCCATCCCCGACTCTCGACGCCCTACAAGACCACGGCGCCCTCACCTCGAACCCTAGGACGCCTCGCCTCTTCTTCCTCGCGCCCGCCGCGCTCTCCTCGACGCGACCGCTCGCCCGAGCTCACAGACGCCATGGTCGCCGACGCCATCGCGCCACCGTGCTCCCAGCGCCGCATAAATTTGTCGTGAAGCATCCTCGCTCGCGTCTCCTTCGCCCCGACCATTGAATCGAGCCGGTCGCGCCAGACGCCCGGATCGAGCCGTCTTCCCGCGCTCGGTCGCTGCTGCCCGCCGGATCTCCTCCCCAGCGAGCCCCGGCCCGTCTGAGCTCGTCATCGGCCTCCCGGGTGAGCCTCGCTGTTCCCCACGCTTCCTCTGCTTCTCATTCCTCGTCGCTACAATCGCCGCCCGACATTGCGTTGACGCGGCGAACTCCCCTCACCGTGTTCGCTGTGCCCTCCCGTGGGTACCTCGCGTCTGTCTGCGCTCCTCCTCGTTGGCGCGTTGTTCCCGCCGCCCGCTGCCTCTGTGTGCCGTTGCTGCTGCTCGCCGCGCTCGGCGCTGCTTGTTGCCGTGCCTGCTGCTACCATCGGCCATTGGCCATGGCCATGGCTGAGTGTGTGCTGTGTGTGTGTGTGTGGCGTGTGTGTTACGTGTGTGTGGGTGGCGGCCCAAGAATTAGTTTAGGCCTAATTTTGTTACTAGTTAGACTAATCGGTACTCCTCTTGGAATCGAGATGCTTCCCTAAGACATGTGGCCTCCCTATAATTAGGATTGCTTTATTTACCTGATTAGGTAAATAGTCTATGACAATTGGGTCATTGCTAAATTAAAACTAAACAAGATAATCTGTTAAATTTTGGTCTATGACATGTGGGTCCATCGACCTGCTGACTAGTCAAAGTTTGACCGGTCAACTGTTTGATCGACCATTGGACCCCACCGTCATACACTTAGGCTAACCACTAGTGGGTATAAAAAATAATCTGACATATTTAATGTTTGAGTTAACTAGATAAAGAAAAATCTAGAAAATGATTAAATCTTTATAAATTAATATTAAATAAACCGTACCTCGGATGGAAAAACTTTGTACATGAAAGTTGCTCAGAACGACGAGACGATTCCGGATAAGCAGCCCGATCGTCCACCACACACTCCTAACCTATCGAACCTGCAAACTTTCCTCTCCGGTTCATCTGTCTGACAGACGTCCGGAACCGGGAAAACTTTCCCGGATGTTTCCCCCTTCGCCAGTATCGCCTAGTGCTGCGTTAGAACACGCCTAGCTCATGCATTGTCCTGTTATGCACTTGCTCGCTATGTATTTACTGTTTCTTCCCCTCTTCTCTCCGGTAGACCCCGAGACCGATGTCGATGTCCTCGTGATCGACTACGCCACCGACGACCCTCTCTCTTGCCGAGCAACCAGGCAAGCCCCCTTTGATCACCAGATATCGCCTACTCTTCTCTATACCGCTTGCATTAGAGTAGTGTAGCTTGTTACTGCTTTCGCTTAATCCTATATCGCTGCATAGCTCGTCCTTGTTACTACTGTTGTTATCTTTACCGCTATCCTATTGCTTAGTATAGGATGCTAGTGTTCCATCAAGGGCCCTACACTCTTGTCCGCTCCGCCATGCTATACTCTCGGGCTGTGATCACTTGGGAGGTGATCACGGGCATATACTATATACTTTACACTATTACGTTACTCGAGATACTTGTTCGGAGATGGGGGCTGAAAGGACAGTGGTTCCATCCCGTAGAGGTGGGCCTAGGTTCCCGACGGCCCCGATCATACTTTATGGCGGAGCGACAGGCAGGTTGAGACCGCCTAGGAGAGAGGTGGGCCTGCCCTGTTCGGCGTTCGCGGATACTTAACACGCTTAACGAGGTCTTGGTATTTGATCTGAGTTGGCTACGAGCTTATACGCACTAACCATCTACGAGGGAGTAGTTATGGGTATCCCGGCGTCGTGGTATCAGCCGGCAGTTTCAGACGTCGGCGACGGAGCGGCGCTTGCCGGATTGGACCGGAACGCTTTCTGGGCTAGGTCTGCTTCGGCCACAGACGCAACGTCAGGTGTGCTCGTCGGCGATGGGCCTGCACCCTGCGCTTAGGTTTAGACCGCGTGTTGGCCTCTCTGTTGTGCCTACGTGGGGCTGCGGCGTGTTGATCTTCCGCGGCGGGCATGGCCTGTGAAAGTGTGTCCGCCAAGTGGGATCAAGCGTCTGGGTAAGATGGTGCACCCTGCAGGAAGTTAATCTATTCAATAGCCGTGATCTTCGTAACAGGACGACTTGGAGTTGTACCTTGAGCTTATGACAACTAGAACCGGATACTTGATAAAACACACCCTTTCAAGTGCGGATACAACCGGTGGTCGCTCTCTCTCGTGGATATGAGGAGGGATTGCGGGTAGGATTATTGCTATGTGATGTTACTTGGAGGACTTCAGTTTGCCCTCCTCTACTGTTGCAAGACAGTGTCGAGCGTAGTCTTCGTTAAGACTAGCTATCCCCTCTTATTACGGCTTTCTGCGCTTCAGTCCACCGATATGGCCCTTTACACATATATCCATGCATATGTAGTGTAGCTCCTTGCTTGCAGTACTTTGGATGAGTACTCACGGTTGCATTGTTTCCCCTTTCCCCTACCTATACTCGATTGCTGCAACTGCAGACGATGGAGCCCAGAGCGACGCCACCGTCGATGACGACTACTACTCGGAGGTGCCTACTACTACGTGCAGCCGGCGACGACGACCAGAGTAGCCTAGGAGGATCCTGAGCAGGAGGCCTGCTCCTCTTCGATCTGATCCCGCTTTGTGCTAGCCATCTTATGGCACCTTGTTTAACTTATGTCCAGACTCAGATATTGTTGCTTCCGCGACTTCGTCTATGATCGAGCACTTGTATTCGAGCCCTCGAGGCCCCCGCTTGTATTATGATGCTTGTATGACTTATTTTATTTGTAGAGTTGTGTTGTGATATCTTCCGTGAGTCCACGATCTTGATCGTATACATTTGCGTGCATGATTAGTGTACGATTAAATCGGGCGTCTGAGTTCGTACGAGCCGATCGCTGTAGAATCCCCTTCCAACTCCTTGGCGAAGTCGAGTCTAGACATTGCAAAACTTTTACTAACTTGGCTGTGTGCCTTACGGGCCCACGCCGCCATTGGGTGGTATTAGGATCTTTTACTCCTCGATCTTTACTCGGGATTCTGAACTCTCTTCTATTCGGGTTAAATGATTTTGCTAAAACAAAACTAACTTTAGGTTCTCGCAAGTACTTTCTCCCGGAGAGCCCCTCACTTCAGATGATCGCTTTGCTACATCGAAGATTCGAAGATACTCTCGATGTTCTCTCGAGACTTTGTGCCCATCACTTTTGCTATTCGACCACCGATAAATCCGTATGGATAACTACTTACCCTTGCCGTTCATACGATCATCCCCCATTGATCTTGTTATTACAAGATACCCCGAAGTTTTATCTATTGTTCCGAGAATACTTTGTGCCTACTGCCTAGCAGTTCTTTGCCACATGAATACCCCTTCAAATAAATCCTCGCACTTGTCGAGTATCCTCTCATCCCCAGTTGTTCATGTGTTTCACAGAAGTCTACAAAATACTATTCGATCTTCCGAAAATCCTCAGCAACCTATTGCTCTGGAATTTCTTGTTTGCTTTCATTATGATTAATCCCATAAGTATAGAAATCTTATTGACATTCCTTGTCATTATCATTTTGAGCCTGTTGACTCAATATGTTGCGGATACACGCAATCATCATTGATCCTTATAAATTACCTTTCCGGCTGAGCTTCCATTCTTTTAACTGGAATTGGTTCTCGACCAATCCAGTTGTCGTTGATTGTACCCTAAGGCTATTCAACTTATCCATCCCTAATCAGAGCATTGCTTCTGATCCCTTGATTTGGAAATCATAATTCCTTTGCATTTGACAATTGAGTTAGTCAGTTGTTTCTATAATCTGATCTCCTTGCATTCTTCTTCCTCTAGTTGAGTACCGATACTCGTATCAGATCCTTTGTGGACCATCAAGTCCTTTGTTGGATTGTTATCCGACAGTGTCCTTCACATTTGTTGGATTGTTATCCGACAGTGTCCTTCACATTTGATCACCTTGTGAGTTCTTCCCCTGATACATAATGCCTTTGTTAAGTTGTATCCTCTGCTTGGCCAACCATGCTCTGCTTTCGGGCTGGTGTTATTTACTCTTGAAACTTGTGGTATATGTTTCTAAGAAGCCCCTATGGGTTGAACATATGCCTTCTCTAAACCGTGTGAACCCGAAAGTTTTCACGAGTCATACTCTTCTGGTGCTTCACCAGATAAAATTTCAACACTGCAACTTCATCGAACGTGAGAAGTGAATGAAAGGTTATGCATTGGAGAAGTGGGAGTCGACCTTGAACTTGTGTTCATGCCCATGGACACGATGTAGATCTTATCATTAAAGCTTCTCTTAAATGAATTATTCCTTTGGTATAAGTTCATCTTATATCTAGGATCTGGCCTTTTGCAATCATGGTTCCGACCATGATTGTTCTTCTTTGATCTCATTTCTCGGACAAGTTAAAACAATTGTCTTCTATGGATCAATACACCAGTCCAACCTTTACTTTGATCTTGTGTCGAGTATTACCCCCCTGGTATCTCGAGATTATCATGGAACTGCATAACTTTTTATGAGTTCTTCATCAAGTGCTACCTTCCCACTGATCCAATTTCTCGCGGGCTCTGAGTTAATAAACACTCAAAGACACCGATAAATGAACCGAGTCCGCACTACGGTTCAACAACTCTTCAGTAAGCTTCTATAAGTACGAGTTTGTACCCGATCACGCCATTCCTAGCCTGTTTGGCTATATCGTTGTCGTGATGATTTTAACTGTACTACCCGTTCCTTCTTCACGGAGCACAATTTTCGATGATGAACTAACCTTACGTCGATCCTCATCGTCATATCATTTCGCCTTGAACAACAAGCTTGGTTTCGAGTTTGTGTCGTACCCTTGGTTCCAATAACCTTTCACGTCATCATTACTTTGACTTGATGTCGTCGCCGATCGATTACATCTTCATGAACTCTCGCGACAAAGGTGTCGTGATCGTCAGCATTCTGAGCTCATCCAGGATACCAATTGAATTCATGATGAGAAATACCATCCTTGCCCTCGATGAATTGTATTATCTTCGACCACTTTATTGCCTTCCCACCAACACAAGCTTGTTCATGTTTGGTGTTATACCTTGAGTTCCTTGCTACCCAGCAATTGTTCTTCTTTACCTTGGAGTATTACCATCCTTTATGTCAAGAATGTTCTGAGATTTGTTCCACCTCTTGAGGATTCTTGACATAGAAATACTTCTCACCATCACCATTCTTTCTTGGTCCCCGTGTTAATTCCAACAAGTGGACGGTGTTGTTTGGATTCTTTCCTTCTAGCAACCCTATTTTTTTGAAGTTAATGGTCGATGGTTCATTCTTAGTCTATCGATTATTGAATCACCATTCTGACATTGGTCGTGCAACCCAACCCATCGGGCGCACCTTTCAACCAATGTTTACTTGTGTGTGTTTTCCTCGAGCATACTTCCTTATATCATTTGATCTGACAAATGTTATCTCCTTGTTCACTTAATTGTGGAAGACCATCTTTTGGGGATCTCGGTGAATTGCCGTTGAGTTCACCAGACACCTCCTTGTCCTCTCCTTGGGTTAATGATGGACTCTTGTTAACGGAAATCACTTCAAAGTTCATTTCCCCGGGGATCTTACAATGTCATCTCGTCAATTTGCGTTGCACCTTTTCTTCTCAGTTATCCTAAGTCTGAGGTATCCTGACACCAATCGGATCTGAATCTCGGTCAGATATGATGGTTGGGACAACTTTCCAAGAGTTATGATGTTGATCCTTTGATGACCCGGTAGCATGATGTCATGCCTAGCACCCCCGGCCGGAGGACCTATCATTATAGATTCCTTTTCAGAAGGTTATCCGCTCATCCATGAGGAAATTGTAAGACTTATTCTACAAGTTATTCTGATGGATCCTTCGTGTTCAAAGTCTGATCTTCACCAAGACCATGTCAATGCTATCTCGAAGCATGTCAATGGTACTCGATTTTCAACAGAACATTTGAAGCACGATGCTAAATTTTATTTATCATTTATCCTAGCACCGTTGTATGGGTAATGTCATGAGGTTCCTCCCCGCCTTACCTAAATGGTTTCCTACTTTATATCCTGTCATGGATATCTTGCTCTGCTTGTCCTTGGGAAGGATATACCCTTAAAATATGTGTTTAAACATATTTTCCTTTCCATTGTTCTGTTTAATCTGATAATTTCATTTCCCTTTCCATTGGTTGTTTAACCTTTCTTGTGGTCTATATGACCTAAGGAATATTAATTCTCTTCCTATGAAAACACCCCGATGTACAACCTTGTCAGTGAGACCCGGTTACTATTGTTGATGACATTTTGGTAACCACTGATGGATGCGAACCTTGCCGATTGGTCCTCCTCGTTCAACGAGCAGGAATATGGTTCTCTTCGTCCCTCGCCCTTGGTACCGCTGTTGCCACCGACATAACTAATAGGCTATTCTCTGATATGCCTTGCTTACATGATCGTGCAAAATGTCAGCCCCCTTTCAACCTTTAAACCACATGGTGGGCCCATAACCCATAGTTCCACAGATCAAAACCTGACTCTCCTATGCACCCCTGTTTCCATAGTTATTCCTCATGTGTGCTTCGTATGTAATTCACGAGCTACCTTCGAGAGATCTTTAATTCGGTATCGACGCGATACTTATTCCGTTGCTCAACCCCTTCACACTCTACTTCGGTATCGAACGATTGCTTACCCGCTTGAAACTTTCGTACCCCTATAATGCTCTCGAGGTGTTTCATGTAATCAACTCGAGAGACACTTTATGCTTCTTCCCCGAGTTAATCGTCGATGCTCAATCTTGTTAAGACCCGTCCTTCAGAGTTTCCCTCTCATGCTTTCATAAGTATGGTGAAGATCCCAAGGGAGGACGATGACTTCATCATGATGCCCTCGATGCGTGAAATGAAGGCATCAACGAAAGGGATCAACTTCTTTGAGAAGAGCAACCCGAACGGAAAGAACCGTTAGAATTTCGTAACCAAACTTCCCCTTACTCAACCTCTTAAATCTCGGACGAGATTTCTTGTAATAGAGGAGAATTGTAACGCCTGGATACTTAAGCTACAAGAACCCCTGCTAATGGTGCCACGTCATCACATTCTGTTGCTAATCCTCACTTGCTCCAAATCACTGTTCATATTCAAACTCAAATTTAAAGTCAAAATTCAAATTTGCCAAACCTGAAAATTAAAATGTTCAAAGTGTGGCAAACAATCCCGGTATTTATCATGTTGGAACCAACCTCTTTTGGATTCGAAAGTGCCCTCGAAATTATTTAGTGGTCCAACATCATATTAATTGGCCTTTTCAATTTCCAAAAAAATGCTTGAACAATTCCGTTGGCTCTAAAACTTTTGTGCAACACCACAATTTGGTGCATGAATTATGTGCCAAGTTTCATTCTTAACAACATTCATTTCGTGTTCCAACTATTTGCAAAATGAAGAGGAAAAGCAGAAAAGGGATATAATATAAAGAAAAGGAGGACCTAATCTACTAGGCATCTTGGCCCATCTAGCCAAATGGCCAGGCCAGCCAGCCTACCTCCACCTCTCCTCCCACCTCTCTCAGAGAGAGAGGATCGTGGAGGGCATCCGACCGCCATGGCCGCACCATCCGTCGCGTAGCGCCATCCCCGACTCCTCGACGTCCTACAAGACCACGGCGCCTCCCTCGAGCCCTAGGACGCCCCGCCTCGCGCCCCTTCCTCGCGCCGCCTCCTCGCTCGACGCGACCGCCGCTTGAGCTCACAGACGCCATGGTCGCCGACGCCATCGCGCCACCGTGCTCCCAGCTACCGCATAAATTTGTCGTGAAGATCCTCGCTGTCGCCTCCTTCGCCCCCGACCATTGAATCGAGCCGGTCGCGCCAGACGCCGGGATCGAGCCGCCTTCCCGCGTTCGATCGCTGCTGCCCGCCGGATCTCCTCCCCAGCGAGCCCCGGCCCGTCTGAGCTCACATCGGCCTCCCGGGTGAGCCTCGCTGTTCCCCACGCTTCTCCTGCTTCCCTCATTCCTCGTCGCCACAATCGCCGCCCGACATTGCGCTGACGCGGCGAACTCCCCTCACCGTGTTCGCCGTGCCCCTCCCGTGGGTACCTCGCGTCTGTCTGCGCTCCTCCTCCTCGTTAGCGCGTTGTTCCCCGCCGCCCGCTGCCTCTGTGTGCCGCTGTGCTGCTGCTGCCCGCTTCCGCTTGTTGCCGTGCTCGCTGCTACCATCGCCATTGGCCATGGCCATGGCTGAGTGTGTGTGTGGTGTGTGTGTGGCGTGTGTGTTACTGTGTGTGTGGGTGGCGGCCCAAGAATTAGTTTAGGCCTAATTTTGTTACTAGTTAGACTAATCGGTACTCCTCTTTGGAATCGATGCTGCCCTAAGACATGTGGCCTCCCCTATAATTAGGATTGCTTTATTTACCTGATTAGGTAAATAGTCTATGACAATTGGGTCATTGCTAAATTAAAACTAAACAAGATAATCTGTTAAATTTTTGGTCTATGACATGTGGGTCCACTGACCCTGTTGACTAGTCAAAGTTTGACTGGTCAACTGTTTGATCGACCATTGGACCCCACCACATACACTTAGGCTAACCGCTAGTGGGTATAAAAAGTAATCTGACATATTTAATGTTTGAGTTAACTAGATGAAGAAAAATCTAGAAAATGATTAAATCTTTATAAATTAATATTAAATAAACCGTACCTCGGATGGAAAAACTTTGTACATGAAAGTTGCTCAGAACGACGAGACGATTCCGGATACGCAGCCCGATCGTCCACCACACACTCCTAACCTATCGAACCTGCAAACTTTCCTCTCCGGTTCATCTGTCTGACAGACGTCCGGAACCGGGAAAACTTTCCTGATGTTTCCCCCTCGCCAAGACGCCTAGTGCTGCGTTAGAACACGCCTAGCTCATCTCGTTGTCCCGTTATGCACTTGCTCGCTATGTATTTACTGTTTCTTCCCCTCTTCTCTCCGGTGACCCCGAGACCGATCTTGATGTCCTGTGATCGACTACGCCACCGACGACCCTCTCTCTTGCCGTGAGCAACCAGCAAGCCCCCTTTGATCACCGGATATCGCCTACTCTTCTCTATACCGCTTGCATTAGAGTAGTGTAGCTTGTTACCGCTTTCGCTTAATCCTATACCGCTGCATAGCTTTGTCCTTGTTACTCTCTGTTGTTATCTTTACCCGCTATCCTATTGCTTAGTATAGGATGCTAGTGTTCCATCGGTGGCCCTACACTCTTGTCCGCTCGCCATGCTATACTCTCGGGCTGTGATCACTTGGAGGTGATCACGGGCATATACTATATACTTTACACTATTACGTTACTCGAGATACTGTTCGAGATGGGGCTGAAAGGGCAGGTGGTTCCATCCCGGTAGAGGTGGGCCTAGGTTCCCGACGCCCCCGATCGTTACTTTATGGCGGAGCGGCAGGCAGGTTGAGACCGCCTAGGAGAGAGGTGGGGCTGGCCTGTTCGGCGTCATGCGATACTTAACACGCTTAACGAGGTCTTGGTATTTGATCTGAGTTGGCTACGAGCTTATACGCACTAACCATCTTAGTTATGGGTATCCCGCGTCGTGGTATCAGCCGGTACTTCAGACGTCACGACGGAGCGGCGCGCGCCGGATTGGACTGGAACGCTCATTGGCTAGGTCTGCTCGGCCACAGACGCAACGCTTGTGTGTGCTCGAGGCGATGGGCCCAGCCCTGCGCGCTTAGGTTTAGACCGCGTGTTGGCCTCTCTCACAGCCTAGGTGGGGCTGCGACGTGTTGATCTTCCGCGGACGGGCATGGCCCAGAAAGTGTGTCCGCCAAATGGGATCAAGCGTCTTTGGGTAAGATGGTGCACCCTGCAGGAAGTTAATCTATTCAATAGCCGTGATCTTCGTAACAGGACGACTTGGAGTTGTACCTTGAGCTTATGACAACTAGAACCGGATACTTGATAAAACACACCCTTTCAAGTGCGGATACAACCGTGGTCGCTCTCTCGTGGATATGAGGAGGGGATTGCCGGGTAGGATTATTGCTATGTGATGTTACTTGGAGGACTTCAGTTTGCCCTCCTCTACCTGTTGCAAGACAGGTGTCCAGAAGCGTAGTCTTCGTTAAGACTAGCTATCCCCCTCTTATTCTGGCTTTCTGCAGTTCAGTCCACTGATATGGCCCTTTACACATATATCCATGCATATGTAGTGTAGCTCCTTGCTTGCGAGTACTTTGGATGAGTACTCACGGTTGCATTGTTTCCCCCTTTCCCCCCTACCTATACTCGATTGCTGCAACCAGACGATGGAGCCCAGGAGCCAGACGCCACCGTCGATGACGACTACTACTCTGGAGGTGCCTACTACTACGTGCAGCCCGCTGACGACGACCAGGAGTAGCCTAGGAGGATCCCAGGCAGGAGGCCTGCTCCTCTTCGATCTCAGATCCCAGCTTTGTGCTAGCCATCTTATGGCACCTTGTTTAACTTATGTCTGTACTCAGATATTGTTGCTTCCGCTGACTCGTCTATGATCGAGCACTTGTATTCGAGCCCTCGAGGCCCCTGGCTTGTATTATGATGCTTGTATGACTTATTTTATTTGTAGAGTTGTGTTGTGATATCTTCCCGTGAGTCCCTGATCTTGATCGTACACATTTGCGTGCATGATTAGTGTACGGGGGGCGTCACAAACTACTTCTTGTTTTTGGACAAAGTTAGCCTTTTTCTAGCCAACTGGGTTAGAGATAGTGCTGACAAAGGTAGCCCACAGAGTATAGATACCATCAACCAAATAGTAGCCCATATTGCACTCATGTCCATTGACAGTATAGTGACAAGGAGGAGCTTTTCCTTCAGTCAGCCTCGCAAATAACAATGATTGCTACAAACACATTGATGTCATTGTGAGACCCGGGCATGCCAAAGAAAGCGTGTCAAATCCAAAAATCATGTGATTCAACTGATTCAAGAATGATGGTGGGCTTCTTAACATAACCCTGATAGAACTTGTAAAGCCTTCTGGCAGTTCTTCCATTTTCAATGCATGCAGTCAAGAGATCCAAGCAAACCTAGCCACCCTCTTGCTTCTGAGATTGCCAAGAGCCTCTCGGTGTCTGCCACAATTAGTTCTCTCGGGTACTGAGGTCCAAACACCTCGACCACGACAGTTGCAAACCTGACCATGACATATCCGCATGTGCTCTCAGACATCCGTAGGCACTCATCCCGCGAATCAGCGACTGTGTTATATGCAAGCATTCGTAGTGCGGCTATGCACTTCAAGTAACCAGAGAAGCCAGTCGTTCCCATGGCGTCCTTCTTTAAGATGAAATAGTCATCATAGGACTGGATGCCATGGTACAAACAACCAGTGAAAATGATCAGCAAAGAGTTCATCTGGGGCAAAGTAGTCGGCCATCAGTGTCAAATGGCTGCACACTCTGTTGCGGTTGAACACTCGATGACCCTTGATCAAGCCCTTGAAATTGAGAACATGCTCCTCCTCATGCTCCGCGTCTTCAAAGACCGCCTGCATCATCGCCGTCTCATCCGAGTTCTCCTCCTCGTGAGACGAGCCGTCGAATGACTCAACATAGTGCTCGTATATGTATTCCAAATCAAAATTCATTACTAGAAAGAAGAAGGGAAAACTGTTTTTAGCTCCGGCAATTCATTGAACGGTTTTCGGACATGATGAGTACAACAGTAGCGGATGGTATCTGACGGGGCCGTTGGAGGACAAGGGTTGAACGGCGATGGAGAAGAACGGAGTGGAGTCCGGCTAGAACGCCGGAGGTGACAGAGACGTAGAGTTTCGGCAAGGATGTGGCGTGATGGCTGGGGTGGTAGAGCGGCGGCGAAAGTAAGAGAGAAAGGCTAAGGGTCCGAAAAAGGTTTTAGATGAGCCAGAGGTGTTGGGAGTCCTACGTGTCTGATGTCCAAACTCACGCAAAGCTTCACATATTTGTCTTCAATTTACGAAAAAAATAAGTTTGTACAGACCGATACAAATTTGTATTGGCTTCCGCGGTTGAACAGAAACGAGCGGTCGGCGGTCCGTCTTGGAGATGCCCTAACCTAACCTAGAGAAACTTGGCGACCGCCGCGCGGGCCGCAACGACGCGAGCACGCGTCTCCGTTGAGTGCGCGCGTCAGGCCGGAGCCGCCGAGTGCGACGCCGCACGAAGCGCACTGGCCGTGTCGATTCTGCCTCGTGTCTCTTTTGTTGCGTGCACGAGCACGTCTTTGCTCTTGTTGGTTTCTGGGGAGGGTTTTCCAGGCGCGAGCCTTGCCCTTGTTTCCACTCGTCGTCACTATCTCAAAGGATGCTGTAGCCTGGTGCCTCTCATAGCCAAGCCATCTCAGCGACCAAAATTTTCCCCCGTGCGTCACTCTGTTACTTGCTCCTTCATAAAAAAATATAAAACCATTTAGATCATTAATATAGTGATCGAAATGATTTTATATTTTTTTACAAAGGGAGTACTTACTATAGGATATCCCGTGCGTTGCTGGCTTGCTGCGGAAATCGATTGATAAAAATTCGGGCTGATAACATTAGAATCAAAACTAAAAATACATGTGACTTATATATTTGATCATGTATAGTTATAAAATATTTATTAAATATAAGTAGAAAAAATAAAATAAATAAATGTATGGTTAAAAAAATACATTAGAATCCCCATGCATGCTTGTAATATGAGGCGAACCTTATCCTATTCATAATTATATAGTAAGGTGGCATACTTGCGTGTTGAGATAAGTAAGTTAGTACGGATGACTCTCTTAGGTATATAAAATTAGTCAAGGGCTATTTTCTTTTTAACAAAACTAACCCCTTTTCATTTGATCAAACAGAAATATAGCAGTTTTAGAGTTTAATAGGAAAGAGGAAAAAAGAAAATGCAAGTCCAACACACTGCTAGGAAACCCACTGTTTATGCCATGGAACAAATTTTGGGCAGGACCAAAATAAAATTAGTCCTATTACAAAACCGTACGACGGTATCAAGTCTTGAGGATAATCCACGTACGGGTAACAGACAACCAAAGCCTAAAGACGCAGTCGCTCTCAAGGATCAGCACCCATGAAAAGATCACACCATTTTCACTCTCTTTCAATAGGTCTCTTGACACCACAAATCCTCAAGTTCATCGCGTTGGATCGAATCATCTCAGCTCCAATTTTTGATATCTTTGCATGACCCTTCTTCTAAAGACCTGCCCAATATAAAAAAAGAGCAAACAGAAGAACAATTTAAAAGGCATCTTGATCATCTTATGCTCAAAGGGTTGCTTGGTTTCAAGAAAGCCAATTAGCCCATGCAATGGTTGCCAGACCCACAGTGTAAAATCTTTCCCAATCAGGCAGGAAAGAGCAACACTAGGTAAAATATTGCCAGCAATTGTTAGGACATAGGTCGGTCCCTAACACTACACCAATCTCTCTAGTTACTAAGCTCCCTTGAATTCCTTGCGTGTGGTGGCTCGGGGCTGAGGATGGTTGTTGGGCTGTCAGTGTGCGTCTATTGCTTATAGTAAAATACTCCTTCCATTTTTTTTACTTTGCATATAAATTTTTATCTTAAGTCAAACTCACTGTAAGTTCGAACAAGTTTCCAGAAAAAATATTATTAGAGAAAAAAATTCCTCAAAAATGGATGTTTTCAGAAAATATATTAACATTCACAATAAAAAATCACTATAATTAGATCTATCATGTACTTTTTTTTTGAACCAAAGACCGTAGAACAATAGTTCCACGGTAATTTTCATTCAAAAAAGCATATGTACAGACAGGTAAAAAAGAAAAAAAAGTACAACACCTCTTAACCAATACCAGTTCTAGGCAAATCTATAATGAATTAAGTTAGGTGCTCTGTGATCCAAACCTTGAATGCATTTCTGTGCTTGGCTTTAACTCTCACAATAATCAGGTTAAGGTCATTCCTGAGCAGCACTCTCCAAGCCTGAATAGATGGGTTTTGTGCCTTAAAGATTTTGGAATTTCCCTGCATCCATATATGCCAGCAACCCATGATGATGATGTTAATTGCAAACTGAGCTGGGAAATGGTTTGACATGAGTGTAATCTCATCAAAAATACTGGTGCCTCTCTTCCTGTTGAGCACAATAGAATCCCAGCATGATAGAGGAAAAGGGCAGTCCCGGAACAAATGAAGACAAGTCTCCTCACAATAGCAGGTACAGAGCTCACATTTATAGTTTGGCAGATGAAAATTTTTTCTCTGTAGGAGATTCCTGACATTCACCCTGTCATGAAGCATGAGCCACAGAAAGACTTTATATCTCAGCATTGTAGCATTTTTCCAAATCCTTTTAAAGATTGGAGATGTTTATTCCTGCTTTTGAAGATATTGATACATTTTCATAGAAGAGTATTCATTCTGTCCCCAAGGGTAGCACCATCTGTCCAAGGAATTGTTCAGGTGTGTATGTTCTATGAGATTGGTTATTTCCTGATACTGTTGATGAGCCTGAATGGATAGGGGGGTATGAAAATGTTCAGATATGTCAAGAAAGTTGTTGAGCTGCTGAACTGAGATTTGCTCCTGCCTGCTAAAGAGAACAGCTCTGGGTATCTATCTTTGAGGATAACACCCTGCCAATTGTCTAGCCAGAATCTTGAAGGGAAACATAACATGTAATTTCAAAAAAATTCCTACGATCACGTAAGATCTATCTAGGAGATGCATAGCAACAAGAGGGGGAGAGTGTGTCCATATACCCATGTAGACCGAAAGCGGAACCGCTAGTTTAACGAGGTTGATGTAGTCGAACGTCTTCTCGATTCAACCGATCAAGTATTGAACGTACGACACCTCCGAGTTTTGCACACGTTCAGCTCGATGATGTCTCTCGAACTCTTGATCCAGCAAAGTGTTGAGGGAGAGTTTCGTCAGCAGGACGGCGTGGTGAAGGTGATGTTGAAGTGATCCACGCAGTGCTTCGCCTAAGCACTACGACAATATGATCGGAGGAGTAAATGGTGGAGGGGGGCGCCGCACACGGCTTGGAACAATGATGTGTGTTGGAGGCGCCCCCCTGCCCCCGTATATAAAGGAGGGAGAGGGGAGCAGGCCGACCATAGGGCGCCCAAGTGGGAGGAGTCCCACTTGGGCTCCTAGTCCAATTCGACCCCCCTTCCTTTTATCGGAGGGGGAAAGGGGGAAGGAGAGGGAGAATGAGAAGGAAAGGGGGGTGTCGCCCCCTCCCCTAGTCCAGTTCAGACTCCTCCCTTGGGGGGAGGGGCGCCACCCCTTGTGGGCTGGCCTGCCTCCCTCCTATGGCCCATATGGCCCATATCTTCCCCCGGGGGGTTCCGACCACCCTCCGGTACTCCGATATGCACCCGATACATTCCGAAACACTTTCGGTGTCCGAATGATATCATCTATGTATTAATCTTTACCTCTCGACCATTTCGACACTCCTCATCATGTCCGTGATCTCATCCGGGACTCCGAGCAATCTTCGGTCACCAAAACACATAACTCATAATACAAATCGTCATCGAACGTTAAGCGTGCGGACCCTATGGGTTCGAGAACTATGTAGACATGACCGAGACACGTCTCTGGTCAATAACCAACAGCGGAACCTGGATGCTCATATTGGTTCCTACATATTCTACGAAGATCTTTATCGGTCAAACCGTAATGACAAGATACATCATTCCCTTTTGTCACCGGTAAGTTACTTGCCCGAGATTCGATCGTCGGTATCTTCATACCTAGTTCAATCTCGTTACTGGCAAGTCTCTTTACTCGATCCATAATACATCATCCTATAACTAACTCATTAGTCACATTGCTTGCAAGGCTTATCACGATGTGTATACCAAGAGAGATACCTCTCCGATACTCGGAGTGACAAATCCTAATCTCGATCTATGCCAACCCAACAAACACCTTCAGAGATACCTGTAGACCATCTTTATAATCACCCAGTTACATTGTGATGTTTGATAGCACACAAGGTATTCCTCCGGTATTCGGGAGTTGCATAATCTCATAGTCAAAGGAATATGTATAAGTCATGAAGAAAGCAATAGCAATAAAACTTAATGATCATTATGCTAAGCTAACGGATGGGTCTTGTCCATCACATCATTCTCCTAATGATGTGACCCCGTTCATCAAATGACAACACATGTCCATGGTTAGGAAACTTAACCATCTTTGATTAACGAGCTAGTCTAGTAGAGGCTTACTAGGGACACTGTGTTTGTCTATGTATCCACACATGTATCAAGTTTCCGGTTAATACATTTCTAGTATGAATAATAAACATTTATCATGATACAAGGAAATATAAATAACAACTTTATTATTGCCTCTAGGGCATATTTCCTTCAGTCTCCCACTTGCACTAGAGTCAATAATCTAGATTACATTGTAATGATTCTAACACCCATAGAGTCTTGGTGCCGATCATGTTTTGCTCGTGGAAGAGGCTTAGTCAACAGGTCTGCCACATTCAGATTCGTATGTATTTTGCAAATCTCTATGTCTCCCTCCTTGGCTTGATCACTGATGGAGTTGAAGCGTCTCTTGATGTGTTTAGTTCTTTTGTGAAATCTGGATTCCTTTGCCAAGGCGATTGCTCCAGTATTGTCACAACAGATTTTCATTGGACCCGATGCACTAGGTATTACGCCTAGATCGGATATGAACTTCTTCATCCATACTCCTTCATTCGCAGCTTCCGAAGCAGCTATGTACTCCGCTTCACACGTAGATCCCGCCACGACGCTTTGCTTGGAACTGCACCAACTAACAGCTCCACCATTCAATATAAATATGTATCCGGTTTGCGACTTAGAGTCATCCGGATCAGTGTCAAAGCTAGCATCAACGTAACCATTTACGAAAAGCTCTTTGTCATCTGCATAAACGAGAAACATATCCTTTGTCCTTTTCAGGTACTTCAGGATGTTTTTGACCTCTGTCCAGTGATCCACTCTTGGATTACTTTGGTACCTCCCTACTAAACTTAAGGCACACATCAGGTCTGGCACACAACATTGCATACATGATAGAACCTATGGCTGAGGCATAGGGAATGACTTTCATTTTCTCTCTATCTTCTGCACTGGTCGGGCATTGAGTCTGACTCAACTTCACACCTTGTAACACAGGCAAGAACCCTTTCTTTGACTGATCCATTTTGAACTTTTTCAAAACTTTATCAAGGTATGTGCTTCGTGAAAGTCCAATTAAGCGTCTTGATCTATCTCTATAGATCTTGATGCCCAACATATAAGCAGCTTCACCGAGGTCTTTCATTGAAAAATTCTTATTCAAGTATCCTTTTATGCTATGCAGAAATTCTATATCATTTCCAACCAACAATATGTCATCCACATATAATATTATAAATTCTACAGAGCTCCCACTTACTTTCTTGTAAATACAGGCTTCTCCGAAAGTCTGTATAAAATAATATGCTTTGATCACACTATCAAAGCGTATATTCCAACTCCGAGATGCTTGTACCAGTCCATAGATGGATCGCTGGAGATTGCACACTTTGTTAGCACCTTTAGGATTGACAAAACCTTCTGGTTGCATCATATACAACTCTTCTTTGAGATATCCATTAAGGAATGCAGTTTTGACATCCATTTGCTAGATTTCATAATGTGGCAATTGCTAAAGTGATTCAGACGGACTTAAGCATTGCTATGGGTGAGAAAGTCTCATCGTAGTCAACTCCTTGAACTTGTCAAAAACCTTTTGCAACAAGTCAAGCTATGTAGACAGTAACATTACCATCATCGCCAGTCTTCTTCTTGAAGATCCATGTATTCTCTATGGCTTGCTGATCATCGAGCAAGTCAACCAAAGTCCATACTTTGTTCTCATACATGGATCCTATCTCAGATTTCATGGCCTTAAGCCATTTTACGGAATCTGGGTTCATCATCACTTCCTCCTAGTTCGTTGGTTTGTGATGGTCTATTAACATGACCTCCAGAACAGGATTACCATACCACTCTGTTGCAGAACATGCTCTGGTTGACCTACGAGTTTTGGTAGTAACTTGATCCGAAGTTTCATGATCATTATCATTAGCTTCCTCTCTAGTTGGTGTAGGCATCACATGAGAGGTTCTTGTGATGAGCTATTTTCCAATTCGAGAGAAGGTACAATTACCTCATCAAGTTCTACTTTCCTCCCACTCACTTTTTTCGAGAGAAACTCCTTCTCTAGAAAGGATCCATTCTTAGCAACAAAGATCTTGCCTTCGGTTCTGTGATAGAAGGTGTACCCAACAGTTTATTTTGGGTATCCTATGAAGACGCACTTCTCCGATTTGGGTTCAAGCTTATCAGGCTAAAACTTTTTCACATAAGCATCGCAGTCCCAAACTTTAAGAAATGATAGCTTAGGTTTCTTGCAAAACCACAGTTCATACGGTGTCGTCTCAACGGATTTATATGGTAACCTATTGAACGTGAATGCAGCTGCTCTAATGCATAACCCAAAACGATGGTGGTAAATCGGAAAGAGACATCATAGATCGCACCATATCTAATAAAGCACAGTTACGACGTACGGACACATCATTATGTTGTGGTGTTCTAGGTGGCGTGAGTTGTGAAACTATTTCACATTGTTTTAAAAGAAGGCCAAACTCGTAACTCAAATATTCGCTTCCGCGATCAGATCGTAGAAACTTTATTTTCTTGTTACGATGATTCTCCACTTCACTCTAAAATTCTTTGAACTTTTCAAATGTTTCAGACTTGTGTTTCATCAAGTAGATATACTCATATCTGCTCAAATCATCTGTGAAGGTCAGAAAATAACGATACCCGCCGCGAGCCTCAACACTCATTGGACCGCATACATCGGTATGTATTATTTCCAATAAGTCATTAGCTCGCTCCATTGTTCCGCAGAACCGAGTTTTAGTCATCTTGCCCATGAGGCATGGTTCACAAGTATCAAATGATTCATAATCAAGTGATTCCAAAATCCCATCCGCATGGAGTTTCTTCATGCGCTTTACACCAATATGACCTAAACGACAGTGCCACAAGTATGTTGCACTATCATTATCAACTTTGCATCTTTTGGCATCAATATTATGAATATGTGTATCACTACGATCAAGATTCAATAAACCATTTATATTGAGTGTATGACCATAGAAGGTTTTGTTCATATAAACAGAACAACAATTATTCTTCGACTTAAATGAATAACCTTATTGCAATAAACATGATCCAATCATATTCATGCTCAACGCAAAAACCAAATAACATTTATTTTAGGTTCAACACTAATTCCGAAGGTAAAGGGAGTGTGCGATAGTGATCTTATCAACCTTGGAATCACTTCCGACACACATCGTCACCTCGCCCTTAACTAGTATTTGTTCATTTTGCAACTCATGTTTCGAGTTACAAATCTTAGCAGCTGAACTGGTATCAAATACCCAGGGGCTACTATGAACACTAGTAAAGTACACATCAATAACATGTATATCAAATATACCTTTGTTCACTTTGCCGTCCTTCTTATCCGCCAAGTTTTTAGGGTAGTTCCGCTTCTAGTGACCATTTCCTTTGCAGTAGAAGCACTCAGTTTCAGGTTTGGGTCTAGCTTTGGGCTTCTTCACGGGAGTGGCAACTTGCTTGCCATTCTTCTTGAAGTTCCCTTTCTTTCCCTTGCCTTTTCTCTTGAAACTAGTGGTCTTGTTAACCATCAACACTTGATGCTATTTCTTGATTTCTACCTTCGCCGATTTCAGCATCGCGAAGAGCTTGGGAATCATTTTCATTATCCCTTGTGAGGGAGTCCTGGATTAGGGGGTGTCCGAATAGCCGAACTATCACCGTTGGCCGGACTCCTGGACTATGAAGATACAAGATTGAAGACTTCGTCCCGTGTCCGGATGGGACTTTCCTTGGCGTGGAAGGCAAGCTTGGCGATACGGATATGTAGATCTCCTACCGTTGTAACCGACTCTGTGTAACCCTAACCCTATTCGGTGTCTATATAAACCGAAGGGTTTTAGTCCGTAGGACAAACAACAATCATACCATAGGCTAGCTTCTAGGGTTTAGCCTCTCTGATCTTGTGGTAGATCTACTCTTGTACTACCCATATCATCAATATCAATCAAGCAGGAGTAGGGTATTACCTCCATCGAGAGGGCCCGAACCTGGGTAAAACATCGTGTCCCTTGTCTCCTGTTACCATCCGCCTAGACCCACGCTTCGGACCCCCTACCGAGATCCGCCGGTTTGACACCGACATTGGTGCTTTCATTGAGAGTTCCTCGTATTTGTCACCTATAGGCCCGATGGCTCCTTCAATCATCAACAACGACGCAATCCAGGTGAGACTTTTCTCCCGGACAGATCTTCAGATTCGGCGGCTTTGCACCGCGGCCAATTCGCTAGGCCATCCGGAGCAGATTGAAAGCTACGCCCTTGGCCATCAGGTCAGATTTGAAGCTTGAACTATACGGCCGATGTCCGCGGAGACTTGATCTTCGACGGATTCGAGCCACAGCCGAGCGTGCCGCCTTGACCTCTCGTGGGTACGATCTAGCTCTACCGCGAACAGCGCCACAGGTCGCATCGATATCCGCTCCGACCCTTAATTCGAGCCGGTTTCACGATCGATTACGGTTGGTTGGACACCGCCTCGGGGCTGAAATCTCCACGGCGATTGAGCGAACACCATCCTGTCCTTTATGGCTCGTGACTCCAGTGCCGGACTCCTTTCGACTCGAACCTCCTGCGCCCCTGCCACGTCGAATCAAGCTGGCGCGGTTATGGAGTTCACCGCGCGGACATCTTTCAAAGACTCGCCCTTTGGCGATATCCTGAACTCATTAAAGTCTCTCTCTTTGTCAGGGGAGCCCTGGCCGAACTACGGTTAGGAAGGTTGGGATTCGGACGACGAAGAAATTCAACGCCCACCCACCACCCACTTTGTAGCCACTGTCGATGATTTAACCAACATGCTCGACTTCGACTCCGAAGACATGGACGGTATGGACGACGGTGCCGGAGACGATCAAGAGCCAGCGCCCACAGGGCACTGGAAGGCCACCTCGTCATATGACATATACATGGTGGACATCCCAAAAGATGGGAATGGCAATGGAACGGCGGAGGATGACCCCTCCAAGAAACAACCCAAGCGCCGACATCAGCGGCGCCGCTCTAAATCCCGCCACAGTAAAAACGGCGATTCCGGCACGGGAGACAATAATACCCTGGACAAGGTGCCGAAGATGACCCTCTCGGCAGGACTCGGCAGGAGGAGGAGAAGCAAGTCCGCCTGACGGTCTGCGTAAAGAAAGGTAGAGGACGATAATTATGCGCCCCCTCGAAGACGAGGCAAGCCTCGGCGGCGATTTAATTCGTCGTGCGGAGGACCCCATTGAACAAGAGCGTTTTAACGCAGGCTCATGGCCACGGCAAGCAGCCTCAAGAAAAAGCAGCAACAGCTTAGAGCTGACCAAGACCTGCTAGGCGACAGATGGATCAAGTCCTTGCAGCCAAGAGTATGAACTCAACGCCCTCCAAAGCTACCCCAAACGCAGGCCGCTGCCTCGATCGGAGGAGGAAGCACCCACGTCACCAGCGCACGACATGGCAGACCGGCCACCCGTGGCATGACGAGAAGCCTCTCGGCCCTCCACTCAAGCCACGCCCGACGCTGCTCAAAAGTACCAAGGCACGGAAAACGCGCCGGACTTGTGAGATATATTGGAGGATAAGGCAAAGCATACAAGATCGATCTACAGATCGCGTGGCGCCTAACGACTCGGGATGATTACGCCACGCGGATACAGCAAACCGGCGGGCGAACACAGAGACAAAGCTCATATGAGCTACGCCGTGACATAGCCCAATCTGAGGCGCCAAGACACCCACTATGCTTCACGGATGAAGTAATGGATCATCAAATCCACGAGGGCTTCAAACCCGTAAACATCGAATCATACGATGGTACCACAGATCCTGCGGTCCGGATCGAGGACTATCTCCTCCATATCCACATGGCCCGGTGATGATCTACATGCCATCAAATACCTCCCACTCAAGCTTAAAGGACCAGCTCGGCATTGGCTCAACAGCTTGCCAGCAGAGTCAATCGGTTGTTGGGAGGACCCGAAGCCGCATTCCTTGATAACTTCCAGGGCACATATGTGCGACCACCGACGCCGATGACCTTAGCCATATAATTCAGCAGCCAAGAATCGGCCAGACAATTCTGGACGCAGTTCCTAACAAAGAAAAATCAGATCGTCGACTGTCCGGATGCAGAGGCGCTAGCAGCCTTCAAACACAACATCCGCAACGAGTGGCTAGCCCGGCACCTAGGACAGGAAAAGACGAAATCCATGGCAGCCCTCACCACACTCATGACCCGCTTTTGCGCGGGAGAGGACAGCTGGCTAGCTCGAAGCAACAACACCCTGGTAGTTCGGATACCATGGACAGCAATGGCAGGTCGCGTCGCAACAAGCATAAATGCCGCATTAACGGTGATAATGCTGAAGATACGACAGTAAATGCCGGATTCAGAGGCTCTAAACCCGGTCAGCGGAAGAAGCCATTCAAAAGAAATACCCAGGGCCCGTCCAACTTGGACCGAATACTCGATCGCTTGTGCCAGATACATGGCACCCCCGAAAAACCAGCCAACCACACCAACATGGATTGTTGGGTGTTCAAGCAAGCAGGCAAGCTAAGCGCCGAAAACAACGACATGGGGCTGCATACGGATGACGAGGAAGAGCCCCGGCCGCCGAACAATAGAGGACTGAAGGGCTTTCCCACACAAGTGCGGACGGTGAACATGATATACGCAACCCACATACCCAAAAGGGAGCGGAAGCGCGCACTAAGGGACGTATACGCGATGGAGCCAGTCGCCCCGAAGTTCAACCCATGGTCTTCCTGCCCGATCACCTTCGATCGAAGGGACCACCCCACTAGCATCCGTCACGGCGGTTTCGCCGCATTGGTTCTTGACCCAATTATTGACGGATTTCACCTCACCGAGTCCTCGATGGACGGCGGCAGCAACTGAACCTGATTTATCGAGATACGGTGTGCAAAATGGGCATAGACCCGTCAAGGATCAAACCCACAAAGACGACCTTTAAAGGCGTCATTCCAGTGTAGAGGCCAACTGCACAGCTCCGTTACACTTGAAGTGGTCTTCGATCCCGGATAACTTCCGGGCGAGGAGTTAATCTTCGACATAGCCCGTTCGCGCCGGCTATCACGCCTTTGCCGGACGAACCGCATTCGCAAAATTCAATGCGGTGCCGCACCACGCGCACCTCAAACTCAAGATGACAGGCCCTTGAGGCGTAATCACGGTCAATGGAAACACGAACGCTCCTCCGAACGGAGGAGCATACGGCCGCCCTTGCGGCGAAGTGCGTAACAGCCTCTTAAGGCAATTCTCGATCCGCCAATAAACAATCGGACACCGCATCAGCGCGCCGAGTAACCTACAGCAAGACCGCCCGCACGTTCCGAACAAGCGTAGTAATGCAGCCCCAACCCCAGCTCTCACGAACTCGCTGAAGCGATTACGCGCACGTAATTGCGCTCAAGCACCATGGGCATAGGGACGGGCCATGACCACGACATGCCTGAATGCGGCTAGACCGCACTAGAGGCTCCGCTTGTGCCATTCCTTTTTCCTTTTCTTCCTTTTACTTTCAGGACTCTGTTCTCCGAAGCCACATCCGCATTCGCGCCCGAATACACGATGCAACAGCCGTGGAAGCGAAAACTGCGTCAGTGTCCAGTGGTCTCTATTACGAGCAAGATACCTGTTTTACATACCACACCGCAAACTTACCCTCGGAAGGGGACATGTCAAAAGTCCCTTAGCTTTCTTATCGCACAATTTGTATCGTTCGCTTTTATTTGCGCTTTTGAATAACCAATATATAGCTCTTGCCTATTATTGCATTCTTTCCCATTATATATGTTCATTTATGACATTGCGCAACCGCATAATTTAGTACGGCCAATACACCAGGGCTTGTGTACCCCAAAAACATGGTGTGACAAGTTCAACACTTTCACAAGTGCGGCACCCGAACTTATAGCATTATATGCATCGGCTCGAATCATGTCTTGGGTCAATAGTTGGGTTTGCCGGCTCCCATGTTTTGGTACCTTACGTTCCGTTATATCGGCTAAGGTAGCGCCGAGAGAACCACTGCGATTGTGCCCGGTTGAGCTGGGTTGAGCACCTCGGTGGAAAAGCTAAAACTGACCGTCATGATAAGGCGAGAGCGGTCGCTGTTCGAGAGGTTTCTTTGAGTCCCTAAAGACTTATGCCGCTTAGAGCGAGGAACCGCATTGTCCGCCAAGGCGTGATAGCGCCCGAACTCGGTCTTCCGAATACTAGGGGCTTCACTAAATTTAAAATTATAGAATTCTATGGCTAAGTGAGAGTGTTCAAGCATTATAGTCCGGTTGCTGGTTTGTTGCGTTGAGCCTCCTCAAGGACCCAAGAATGGGAACAGAGCGCTCAAGTTTATCCCTAACACCCCAAAGACTTTCGTGGCATGGGGGCTGAAGCCAACGACTCGCCATCTCTCAAATTTGATAAACGGCCGCATGTAAGGTAATATTTTAAATTCGAAAGTGTTGCTTAGCGCATATGAAAAAGTTTTCAGCGTACAGGATAACAAATGCGAGTCTACTCAAATATTACATCTTTGGAGCATTCACCCGCTATAAGACGGGCACCCTTTAGGACGCCCTCATAATACTTCTCGGGCTTGCGATGTTCTTTGCCCGGCGGCGGCCTGTCCGTCACCAGCTTCTCTGCGTCCAGCTTGCCCAAAGCACCTTAGCACGGGCAAGGCCCTCTGAGCACCTTCAATACAGACGGAGTGCTTGATGACTTCGATCCATGGACAGGCATCCACCAGCCGCCGCACTAGCCCTAAGTAGCTCCCAGGCATGGCCTCATTTGGCCACATCCGAGCTATAAGGCCCTTCATGGCCTGTTCGGCGACCTTGTGGAGCTCGACCAATTGCTTCAGTTGGTCGCTCAAGGGCACCAGGTGTTCGGCCTCGAAGATCTGAGACCAAAACACCTTTTCCGTCGAGCTCCCTTGTTCGGCTCGGTAGAAAGCGGCGGCATCGGAGACACTCCGCGGCAGATCTGTGAACGCTCCTGGAGAGCTCCGGATTCGGGTAAGTACTAGATAATTGACTTTTACATTCCTGCTCTGGATAAAGAATGCCTTACCCGCCACGATCTTCTTTATTGCCTCAATCTCCTGCAGGGCTTTTTGGGCCTTGGCCTTAGCAGCTTTGGCACTCTCAAGAGCCGAGGCAAGCTCGGACTCTTGGGTCTTCGAGTCATGCTCCAAACCTCGTGTTTTTCCACGAGAGCACGGAGCTCTTGTCGTATTCTCCGCCAGCCTGCACCTCCCCTTCTCTCGCTTGGTGCTCCTCAGCCGCTTTGTTTTGGGTCATGGACACCGCCTCCTTCGTGGTCGCCACCTCGCTCGTGGCCCCCTGCAGCACCCATGTTATTCCTGTTATCTTTACAACCACATTTTTAAATTCCATAAGGTATTACTTACCTTCCTTGTCCTCGAGCTGCTTCTTGGCTTGGCCGAGCTCGTTCTCGGGCCGCCGAGGCTCTCCTTCAATGCATTGACCTCCATGAGATCGGTCTTGGCAGAGGTCAGCGAGGCAGCCTGCATTCCCATATTGACATAATTATGTTAGACTCCTGCGTATATCTTTTTAGATCCTCATCCGCTTTTCTTTCCAACACCGAACTAAGCATCGAGGCTACTCTGTCTATGCGGTAATCTTCTTACATATATTGAAAACTTACCTCAAAGCCTGTTAGAAGGCCGTTGCGAGCTTGATCAGCCCGCTCTTGGCGGATGGACTTCTGGATCACCACACTCATAACAAAGGCGGTGCTCCTCCTCGATGGAGGCGCTGTTAAGCTCCTCCAAGAAGCTATCCGTGCCTCCGGTTGGGCGGAGGACACCGCGCCTTACCCTTCCTACGAAGGGGCCGCTTGCGGACTTGAACCGCTGAAGGTTTCGTATGGAGTCCGGACAAGGGTCGGGCTTAGAGCCCCTGGGGTCTCGCCCCCTCGCGCCTGCAGTCCGGGAGGCTGCCTTGTGGCGCCTCCTGCGCCACCTCCTCTTGACCAGGCCCCCTTGGGGCCCCACCTCGGCGTCGTCAGCAGCGTGAGGTGAGGAGGCGGTCGAAGTGAAGTACTCTCCACTTCCGACGAATTCAGGGACCCGCCGACGGCGAAGCGGCGAGCCTGCCCCTTAGGCGGGCTGCATGATTGTTCGGCATTAGAGAACACTATGCAATGAAAAAGCCATGGGTATCCGGACACTTACGATCTCGCCAGGGGCTTGTCCCTTGTTGGCCACTCCTCCTCGTCGTTGTCGGCGTTGGTGGAGAAGTCCGGAGGAAGGGTCCTTCCCTTCTTGGACCCTCCGGCCTCCCGAGTTGGGGTGGCCTTCCTTTCTCTCTCCCCCCTGGGAGAGGCTTTTTCCTCCTCCTCTTCCTCGAGGAGGATTCCGCCTCGGGGTTGTCGGGCGATGAGTCCGACAGCCCTCGCACCGGAGCTCCTTCGAGTTCCCGTGGCCTTCTTCTTGGTTTTTCTTCCCCGGCACCACGTGAGGTGCCGGAGCCAGCAACCCGTCAATCGGGCGTCCACTGGGTCTTCAGCAAAGGGCCGGACGGTTAATCTGTCCGGACGTCTTCACCGATCTGCCAAAGGTTAGGGAGTTTTAGATCCGCATAGAGTCAAACTATGAAAAAGAGTCCCATAAAGGGTAAAATAACTTACCTCACTAGCTTGACGCTGCGAGCTGAATCCGCGATCTTGATGGCGGATGTGGAGCCTCGGCGCCTTGAACAACACCTTCCGGCATCTTCGTACATAGTGTCAAGAGCCTTTTCAGAGTTGGGTGCTTTGCCGGATCGAACTCCCACAATTTGAAGGCCTGTTGTTGGCATGGGAGAATCCGCGTTGAGTATCACTGGATAACGTTGACAAGCACGAGATTCTTGTCCGCCGAGTTTAGGACGCAGGTTTGAGTCCGGATAGCTCGTCCGAATCACCCACGACAGGCCCGTCTCTTTCCATGATGTGAGCCGTGGGGAAGCCAGATCGAATTCGGGGCCGCCGCCCATTGAGAGTCGCATGCTCGATGATGTAGAACCACCCCGATTGCCACCCCTTTATGGTCTCCACAAAGGAGCCCTCGAGCCATAGGACTTTGGCCATCTTGCCAACCATGGCACCTCCGCACTCTGCTTGGCGGCCGCCCACTACCTTCGGCTTGACATTGAAGATCTTCAGCCATAAGCCGAAGTGGGGCTGGATGCAGAGGAAGGCCTCGCACACGACGATGAACGCCGAGATGTTGAGGATGAAATTCAGGGCCAGATCGTGGAAGTCCAGGCCATAGTAGAACATGAGCCCCCGGACAAATGTTTGAAGTGGAAAACCTAGTCCGCGGAGGAAGTGGGTGAGAAACACCACCCTCTCATGGGGCCTGGGGGTTGGAATGAGCTGCCCCTCGTCGGGGAGCCAGTCTTGCGATATTGCTGGACAAGTATCCGCCTTCCGCAGCTTTTTGATGTGCCCTCCATGATGAGGAGGCCATCCACCTGCCTCCCGCTCCGGACATAGTTGGAGAAGGTTGATGCGGGTGTGCGGACTTGGGCGCTGGAGCTCGAGTGTCGCGAAATGGATGAGCAAAGGAGGAAGAAGGCGAGGTGAAAAGGTGGATCCTTATCCCTTATATGGACGGACGGCTATCGTCCCCCGCCACCGGTAAAACTCGCTTATCTCCCAAGTGCCGTAATCAATGGCGCAGATGGGTTACCCACATCCGTATTGATGGGAATCCCGGAATAAGGGGGCACGATCTCCGCTTTGATAAGACGTGCCAAGGAAACTGCCTCGCTAAACGCGCTAAGGTGGAACAGTAAAAAACGATTCGTATAAAGGCCTGGCCGTGGTGTGATGTCACGCCGTGGAATACGTCAGCAGATCTGTGCAAAGGTTATTCTCTCTACGGTAGTATGTGGAACTTGTTTTGCAGAGCCGGACACTATCCTTGTGTTCAAAATCTTCTATGAAGTATTCGGAGGAGGAACCCGCCTTGAAATGCCGAAGACAATATGCGCGCCGGACTCGTCGTCATTGAATCCTGGTTCAGGGGCTACTGAGGGAGTCCTGGATTAGGGGGTGTCCGGATAGCCGAACTATCACCGTTGGCCGGACTCCTGGACTATGAAGATACAAGATTGAAGACTTCGTCCCGTGTCCGGATGGGACTTTCCTTGGCGTGGAAGGCAATCTTGGCGATACGGATATGTAGATCTCCTACCATTGTAACCGACTCGGTAACCCTAACCCTATTCGGTGTCTATATAAACCGAAGGGTTTTAGTCCGTAGGACTAACAACAATCATACCATAGGCTAGCTTCTAGGGTTTAGCCTCTCGATCTCGTGGTAGATCTACTCTTGTACTACCCATATCATCAATATCAATCAAGCGGGGTAGGGTATTACCTCCATCGAGAGGGCCCAACACAGGTAAAACATCGTGTCCCTTGTCTCCTGTTACCATCCGCCTAGACGCACAGTTCGGACCCCCTACCCGAGATCCGCCGGTTTTGACACCGACACCTTGCATATTATAGTTCATCATGAAGTTCTAGTAACTTGGTGATAGTGACTAGATAACTCTGTCAATCACTATCTTATCTGGAAGATTAACTCCCACTTGATTCAAGTGATTGTAGTACCCAGACATTCTGAGCACATGCTCTCTGGTTGAGCTATTCTCCTCCATCTTATAGGCAAAGTACTTGTCAGAGGTCTCATACATCTCGACTCGGGCATGAGTCTGGAATACCAATTTCAGCTCTTGGAACATCTCATGTGCTCCGTGGCGTTCAACACGTTTTTGAAGTCCCGGTTCTAAGCCGTAAAGCATGGCACACTAAAACATCAAGTAGTCATCATACCTAGCTTGTCATACGTTCATAACGTCTGCATCTACTCCTGCAATTGGTCTGTCACCTAGCGGTGCATTAAGGACATAATTCTTCTGTGCAGCAATGAAGATAATCCTCAGATCACAGACCCAGTCCGCTTCATTGCTACTATCATATTTCAACTTAGTTTTCTCTAGGAACATATAAAAAACATAGGAGCTACAACGCGAGCTATTGATCTACAACATAACTTGCAAATACTATCAGGACTAAGTTCATGATAAATTAAAGTTCAATTAATCAAATTACTTAAGAACTCCCACTTAGATAGACATCCCTCAAGTCATCTAAATGATACGTGATCCAAATCAACTAGACCATGTCCGATCATCACGTGAGATGGAGTAGTCTTCAATGGTGAACATCTCTATGTTGATCATATCTACTATATGATTCACGTTCGACCTTTCGGTCTCCAGTGTTCCGAGGCCATGTCTGTACATGCTAGGCTCGTCAAGTTTAACCCGAGTATTCCGCATGTGCAAAACTGTCTTGCACCCGTTGTATGTGAACATAGAGCTTATCACACCAGATCATCACGTGGTGTCTCAGCACGACGAACTGTCGCAGCAGTGCATACTCAGGGAGAACACTTATACCTTGAAATTTTTAGTAAGGGGTCATCTTATAATGCTACCGCCGTACTAAGCAAAATAAGATGCATAAAAGATAAAGATCATATGCAATCAAAATATGTGACATGATATGGCCATCATCATCTTGTGCTTTTGATCTCTATCTCCAAAGCAATGTCATGATCTCCATCGTCACCGGCTTGACACCTTGATCTCCATCGTAGCGTCGTGGTCGTCTCACCAACTATTGCTTCTACAACTATCGCTAACGCATAGTGATAAAGTAAAGCAATTACATGGTGTTTGCATTTCATACAATAAAGCGACAACCATAAGGCTCCTGCCAGTTGCCGATAACTTTTACAAAACATGATCATCTCATACAATAATGTATATCACATCATGTCTTGACCATATCACATCACAACATGCCCTGCAAAAACAAGTTAGACGTCCTCTACTTTTTTGTTGCATGTTTTACGTGGCTGCTACGGGCTTCTAGTAAGAACCGTTCTTACCTACACATCAAAACCACAACGGTGATTTATCAAGTTTACTGCTTTAACCTTCAACAAGGACCGGCCGCAGTCAAATTCGATTCAACTAAAGTTAGAGAAACAGACACCCGCCAGCCGCCTTTATGCAAAACTAGTTGCATGTCTGTCAGTGGAACCGGTCTCATGAACGTGGTCATGTAAGGTTGGTCCGGGCCGCTTCATCCAACAATACCACCGAATCAAAATAAGACATTGGTGGTAAGCAGTATGACAATCACCGCCCACAATTCTTTGTGTTCTACTCGTGCATATCATCTACGCATAGACATGGCTCTGATGCCACTGAAGGGAAACATAGCATGTAATTTCAAAAAAAAATCCTACGATCACGCAAGATCTATCTAGGAGATGCATAGCAACGAGAGGGGGAGAGTGTGTCCAAGTACCCTCGTAGACCGAAAGCGGAAGTGTTAGTTTAACGAGGTTGATGTAGTCAAATGTCTTCTCGGTTCAATCGATCAAGTATCAAACGTACGTTACCTCCGAGTTCTGCACACGTTCAGATCGATGACGTCCCTCGAACTCTTGATGCAGCAAGTGTCGAGGGAGAGTTTCATCAGCACGACGGCGTGGTGACGGTGATGTTGAAGTGATCCGTGTAGGGCTTTGCCTAAGCACAACGACAATATGACCAGAGGAGTAAACAGTGGAGCGGGGCGCCGCACACGGCTTGGAACAATGATGTGTGTTGGAGGCTATAATTGCATCTAGTGCCACCCCTAGTTGGTTTGGAGTATTGACGACAAACCTGGTTGAGGGACTAATGTGTTTGTGAGAATTTCAGGATAACACAGGTAGTAGTCCCTCATTGATTCGGTTTACCTATCGGAGATGACCCCTAAAAATGTGTAAAGACACTGAAGACAATGGTGGTATGTGAAGATATTCACAACGAAGATTATGACTCGAGAAGACATTCACGTGAAGACTATGGAGTGCGAAGACATAGTTGTTTCATAGTTTCCTTTTCTTCTTTGTTGAGTCATAGGAACCACCATACTGTTAAGTGGGGTCCAAGTGAACAAAGTCAGAGTGACTGAAGTGATGCTCAACCAAATCCTAAGTCTTCGAGCGAAGACTATGAGAGCAAATCTTATCCAGAGCTGGATGAGTCAGCTTTACTTGTAGCCCAAGTTAAGCTGCCTCGTTTGTTTGAAATCTGACCGTTGGAACACGTGTCAGTTCCTTAGTGACCTAGGGTCATTTCGGACAAATCAGGTCGGGTTGCCTAGTGGCTATAAATAGCCCACCCCCTACACCATAAATTGGTGGCTGCTCAGAGTTAGTGCACGGCTTTTGTCGTTTGAGAGCAACCCACCTCCGAAGCTTTGAGAGAAAGATCCTTGCGAGGACAAAGTCCAAAACACCCAGAGCCAAAGAGTGTTAGGCATCACTGAAGTCTTTCTGTCTGCGTGACCGGAAGACTTGTTGCACTTGAGGACTGTGAATCCTCCAGCCGGTTAGGCGTCGCGTTCTGAGCATCCAAGAGTCATTGTGGATTGTCGGTGAACAAAGTCTGTGAAGGTTTGGAAGTCTACCTTGAAGACTTACCAGAGTGATTGGGCGAGAACTAAGTGTCCTTAGCTCAAGGGGAATAAGGTGAAGACGTGGTCTTCTGAGTTGAATCTCAGCCTCCCTAACCAGACGTACAGTTGTCACAGCAACTGGAACTGGTCCAACAAATCCTTTGTCTTCACCAAGCAACTGGTTCTATCTCTTCCTTCACTTATTTATAGTTTGTCTTTGTGAAGTCTTTTGCTTGCTTGTATTATCTGTTTGACTTCATTGTGTGACGACTATTGTTTTTTGGCTTCATACTATCTTCCATCTTTATCCATACTACCTAGCTGCTAATAGTCTTCGTGCTTTAGCTTCATTACTTGCTTGACTATGGCTTGTCTAGTGTACTCTACCTTCCGATGCATGTCAATAGGTTCATTTCTATTGTTTGTCTTTGAAACTCCCATGTTTTGAAGACTTTCATAAAAATCGCCTATTCAGCCCCCCCCCTCTAGTTGATAACTAGAACTTTCAATTGGTATCAGAGCAAGGTACTCTCTTGTTCTGTGTGATTCAGTTTAACCACCTGGAGTTTTAGCTATGTCCACTGCAGGGATAATCAAAGTCTCTGCTGCGTGCCCTGTCTTCGATGGCACTGATTACCCCTACTGGAAGAATAAGATGCACATGCATCTTGAAGCCATTGATGTCGATCTATGGTATGTCGTCAAGAACGGCGTTCCCAAGAGTGGTGAAGGTGTCACCCCTGCTGATGTCAAGAAGTTCGTTCAACTGGATTCTACTGCCAAGAACATTATCTGTGGTCATCTGACCAAAGGACAGTATGGCCGTGTGAGTGCTCTGGAAACATCGAAGCTAGTCTAGGACTGGCTCTCCAAGGTCAACGAAGGCGTCTCAACCTAGAGAGATCAAAGGATCAGTGTCCTTCTCAACCTCTTCAACCGCTTCAAGAGAAATGACAATGAGAATGTCCAGCTCATGTTTGATTGCCTCACTGATATCACAAATGAGCTTCATGCTCTCGGCGCCACTGAGATCACCAAGCATGAAATCGTCAAGACACTCCTGAGATCACTTGACAGCTCGTTTGACACCCTAGCCCTGATGATTCAAGAACGCCCTGACTTCAAGACACTCGATCCGTCTGACATACTTGAGAGGCTCAACACACATGAGTTTCAGCTATCTGAGAAAATAGACATCTATGGTCCCAACTATGGCCGAACTCGCGCTTTGAAGGCAAAGGTTGTTTCCTCATCTAAAGAAGAATCTGACTGCAGTTCTGGTGATCCTGGAGACATTGGAAAGGAGCTTGCTATGCTTGTGAAGAAGTTCTAGAAATTCACCAAGAAGAAAGGCTTCAGAAAGTCTTCAAGATCCAGCTCAAGAAATGATGAAGCTTCCACTCATGACCACAAGAAGAGAACATGCCACAAGTGCAAGAAACCTGGTCACTACATCTCTGAGTGTCCTCAGTGGGACAATGAGAACAAGAAAAAGAAGAAGAAGAAGAGCAAGGAATATGATTCTGATGACAAGAAGAAGAAGAAATCCTCAAAGTCTTCTTTCAAGTCTTCCTCCAAGTCTTCATCACATAAGAAGAGCTCATCTGGCAAGGCTCGTGCTTTTGTAGGAAAGGAGATGGATTCAGAAGAGGAGTTTTCTTCTGAGGAGGCAGAGGTGGAGTCTGAGGGGGAGTCCGACTCTGGCATTGCAAGTCTGGCTTTAGCTACAACCTACATTGCCAAGTCCATCTTCAACACTGAAGACAATGGCTCCGTCACCAACGCTGATGCTAATGACAAGGACGACTCCGCTCCCACCTACTGCTTCATGGCACGTGGTGCCAAGGTAAACTCACGTGATGCTTACTTTCAAACATCAAGTGAATATGACTCTGATTGTGAATCCAAACCCAGCTACAAAACACTTGCTAAAATTGCAACTGAACAACATGAAGCTATGGAACATATTCAAAAACTGTTAGACAAAAGCGATGACTTGTTGGACGCAGAAATGACCCGATCTCAGTCCTTAATTCAAGACATAAAAAAACTTCATGTTAAGTACGAGGAACTTGAAAGTCGTCATGAAATGCTCTCAACAACTCATGAAAAGCTTTCCTATGATTATCTTCAAAGGAAGCAAGAACTTGAGAAATTGAGAGCAGTTCGTGAAGATCTTCAAAAAGAAAATGAGTCACTTCGCGCTCAGCAAATCAGTCCCGCCCAGGAAGAATTTGAACCACCATGTCTAAAATGCCTTGAGCGTGATAACGCTACTTCTATTGCTGAATGTTCTACTGCTGCTACTGTCACAATATCTTCAACTGCTGATGTGGTAACTAACCCCTCTGCTGAGGATGCCACTACTATTGCTGATGAAAATGCTAGGTTGAAGACATTGCTTGAGATTGGGATGTACAAAAGTCTCAAATGGCATCAGACACTATGTGATGTCCTCAAAAAGCAGATTCTGAACCGAAACCCTAGAAAAGAGGGTGTTGTGTTCGAGAGGAAAATGAATGTTGATGGTTCTTACTTGAAGCCTGAGCAGTACCCCAAAACCACATGGCTTGCTGCAAAGGGACCTTCAGTGGACCCATACACCTTATCTGGCTTTTGTTGTGCTAACCCGATTTTCATTGATGAATCCTTTGATGCAAACTATAAACTGTTTAAGAATCAGATTGTTGAAGTGTTTGCCAGGTATATTGCTACTAACTGTAGGAATGGACCACCTATGAAGAAGATCTGGGTGCCCAAAAGGTGTCTTGAGAATCTTCCTGTGAATGTCATCATGACACCACAAGGGAAGAAGACAAACCCCAGGCCAAAGGCTTCATATGGTCCAAAGGCTTCATACAGACAAAGGACTCACCTGAGTCACCCTAACGCCAATATTTTGCGGGGAAATCATACTCGGACTTATGAATATGAGCGTGTTTCTTCAAACCGCTATGTTCATAAAACTAAGAAATTTTCTGCTTATTCATATGAGTATCATTCATCTCCTGTAAGGCAATTTGCTAGGGCTCCAAAGCCGAAGTTCTCAAATGCTGCACTTAGACTCATTGCTTCGAAGCCACCCCTGAAAATGTGGGTGGTTAAGAAAACTTAACTCTCTTTTGCAGGGAAAGGTCTCCAGCCGGAAATCAAAGGCGTCCGACGCTATTGTTGGGGACCTAAAACATCTTGTGGGGCGCAAGATAAAATGCCCAAATGGTCTTACTATGTATTTTGTTCCTGAATCGCTTGCCAATCATCCTATCAGTCCTAACCTTGATCTGAGCTTTGATAATCCTCTTGTCCGTCAAATGTTTATGCTTCACAATACTCTTGGTGAAGCCTATCCCCCTAACTGTACTATAGGGTATGACACCACATGCTTCAGAATGGATTATGGACAATGGATGCACTAATCACATGACTGGTGATCGAAGTCTTCTCATGGACTCTACCTTACGTCCATCTGACAAGAGTCACATCACATTTGTTGAGACTGGTAAAATCAAGGTATTGGGTCTAGGTAGAGTTGCAATCTCAAAGGATCAGCACATGGATAAAGTGATGCTTGTTGAATCCCTTGGTTTCAACTTAATGTCTGTCTGAATGCTTTGTGACTTGAACATGATTGTGATATTTGGAAAATATCGTTGCCTTGTTCTAATGGAGTCTGACAAGTCTCTAGTCTTTGAAGGGTACCGGAAAGATGATCTATATATGGTAGATTTCTCAGCAGGACCACAGTTAGCCGTATGTCTTCTAGCAAAAGCTTCAGAGTGTTGGCTCTGGCATCGGAGGCTAGGGCATGCTAGCATGAGGAACCTGTACACTCTCGCAAAGAAGAAACACGTCGTAGGCATCGAGGGCGTCAAGTTCAAGAAAGATCATCTGTGTGGTGCCTGCGAAGCTGGAAAGATGACGAGGGCCAAGCATCCCTCAAAGACAATCATGACGACATCTCAACCCTTCGAGCTACTACACATGGAATTATTTGGTCCTACTCACTACTCTACTCTTACTACAACTGTGTGTCTCTATGGCTTCGTCATTGTTGATGACTATTCAAGATATACTTGGGTGCACATAATCCTCTACAAGAATGAAGTGCAGGATGTCTTCAGACGCTTCGCCAATCGTGCCATGACGAACTATGGCATCAAGATCAAGCACATCAGAAGTGACAACGGCACAGAGTTCAAGAACACCGGCCTCGATCTTTACCTTGATACATTAGTCATCACTCATGAGTTCTCTGCTCCATACATACCTCAGCAGAATGGCATCATGGAGCGGAAGAACTGGCCACTCATTGAGATGGCTCGGATGATGCTTGACGAATACAAGACACCAAGGAAGTTCTGGCATGAAGCCATTGATGCTGCATGCCATGTCATCAATCGTGTTTATCTTCACAAGCTTCTGAAGAAGACATCCTATGAGCTCCTAACCGGTAAGAAGCCAAATGTCGCCATTTGAGTATTTGGTGCAGTGCTTTGGATCAAGGATCCACATCACACTTCAAAATTTGCACCAAAAGCACATGAAGGTTTTATGCTTGGTTACAGAAAGGATTCACACTCCTACAGAGTCTTCAACCTATTTCACAACTGATTGAAACTGTAGATGTGCGGTTCGATGAGACTAATGGCTCGCAAAGAGAGCACCTGCCAAATGTGTTAGTTGAAGTTCCACCTAGTGAATCCATCAAGCTCATGGGAACTGGAGAAATCATACCTTCTGAGGTACAGGCTGAAGAGGAACTTATCATTTCTACGCCTAATCAACCTGAAGACAATGCTCAGCCTGAAGTCAATGCTCAAAATGAAGACAATGATCAGCAAGAGCAAAATATTTGTCCAGTTCATCCTCGTGTTGCAAATGAAGTACAAATTGAGAAGATAATTTATAGCATCAATGCACCTGGTCCACTGACTTGTTCAAGAGCAACACAACTAGCAAATTTCTATGGGCACTTTGCATTTGTCTCTATATCTGAACCCAAGAAAGTTGCTGAAGCCTTCATGGAACCAGAGTGGATTCAAGCTATGCAAGAAGAGCTTCAACAGTTCGAGCTGAACAATGTGTGGGAATTGGTCAAGCGTCCTAATCCTTGCAAGCACAACATCACAGGCACCAAATGGATATATCACAACAAGCAAGATGAGCATGGTCAAGTTGTCAGAAACAAGGCTCGTCTTGTTGCTCAAGGATACACTCAAGTTGAAGGGATTGGCTTCGATGAAACATTTGCTCCGGTGGCTAGGCTTGAAGCCATTCGCATACTGCTAGCCTATGCCAACCATCACAACATCCTTCTGTATCAAATGGATGTGAAGAGTGCCTTCGTCAATGGCAAGATTGAAGAAGAAGTGTATGTTGCACAACCTCCTTGCTTTGAAGATCCAAAACATCCTGATATGGTATACAAGCTCAACAAGGCACTGTATGGCCTCAAACAAGCCCCTCGTGCTTGGTATGACACACTCAAAGACTTCCTGAAGAGCAAAGGCTTCGAACCTGGTTCCCTGGATTCCACTCTCTTCACGAAGACATATGATGGAGAACTATTTGTGTGACAAATCTATGTGGATGACATTATCTTCGAGTTCCACTTCATCAAGTACAACTAAAACTCCGAGGATTCCCATCAAGATGGTGTGGATCCCGAAGAAGAACTAGAGAGTTCTTGAGGGTGACTCCACCAACATACTTCACTCTTATCATTTTGGCAAGAACAAGTGCAATCAACTTTCACATCTTGCACTAGTTCAAGGAGTCACAAACCCTCTTGTTGGTAAGACAAGGGACAAGGTAACCTAAAGCTTTCATAGACATCATCTTGTGTGTGCATCACTCTATGTCTATGGATATCCTTGTTTGTTCCTTGTGGGACTAACCCGTGTAGGTATTGAAAGTGCAACTCACTCCAAAGGATAGCTCCAAATGATCTACATCAACATTGAGCATCCACATCTTCAACATCTACATGAAGTCATCATCGACAAAACCCAAGGTTAGTTCATCCCTCTTAGGGGGGATCTCACATCTAGGGGGAGCTTTACTCTAAGAATTGAGCTAAAGCAACTCTAATGGTGTGAAAACAACAATGCTTTATGTAAAAGTGGTAACCCCACTTGTGCTTAAACGATGAGTATGACCTATGATCAAATGTTCTCATTTGACTCCTAAGTCAATATACTCATATATAGATGACCTAGTCATCGCCAAATTGCTTGATAGATGCTAGAATTGGTTGTGCATGCTTTGCCACATATTTCAATTGCCATTTTATTGTGTGAGCATGTTGGTTGCATAATTTACTCATTCAAGGACATCCACTTGTTGTTTTGATTGATTGGTTTCTTTTTCTCTTGCTAAGTGGATGGACAAGAATGCCTAAGAACCTACTCTAGCTATCTATGCTTTTCTCGTCTCAAACTCTATTCATGCTACATCACAAAATTTGATCAAGTCAGATTCGAACCACTCTGTGTGAGGAGCACTCGGAGTCCCCGATTCATCATAGACTTAAACTTCCAAAACTTCTTTGTGCGTTTCGGTCTGACCGATTCACCCATTTCGGTCATACCGAGATCACTAAGTCGATCTAGGTTTTCAATCTCGGTGCAACCGATTTGAACTTTTCGGTCACGCCGAGTTGTTCCACTTGGTCACACCGACAGGGTCGGGCTATATATACCCACGGGCAAAATTTTGGAAATTTTCTCCGAACTCTTTCGCCCGCGCTTAGCCTGCTCTGCCTCCAGGGTCTCCGGATCGTCCTCCTCATCGCCAGTTGCCTCCTGCCGCTGGTCTCCGCCGCCGTCAACAGGAATCATCCCCGCCGTTGCCGCCTTAACGAGTTCATCGCCGAACTAGGGTATGAACTTGATCACTGTATATCCTTATCTGATTCCTAGCACATTGTGTTCGCCATGAATCTTGCCACGATTGAAACTATCTTATCCATCAAAAACACTCAGAGAATAGAGATGATTTGAAAATTTAGGGTTAGGTTTCCGCCGAAACCATCTCGGACCAACCGAGTTGTGGAACTCGGTACCACCGATTCGGCTTAGGCCATTGCACATGTGATTCTCGGTCTGACCGAGAATTGCAAATCGGTGTGACCGAGTTCAGGACTTTGTGAAACCCTAGCAGTCTCGGTGACACCGAACTGTGACTCGGTCTGACCGAGTTCACTAGTTTAGGTTCCAACAGCTGCTTCGGTATCACCGAGTTTACAAATCGGTTGATCCAAAATGCTTTCTGAGGAAAACTAAAACTAAGTTTTCGATTCATTCTTTTGCAAAAACCTCTGTATTTTGTGATGCTCATCCACTCTACCTCATCTATAATCTATTCACAGGGTCAGCTATCAGTGTTTGCATCATGTCTGATCAAAGTGACAGTCAGAACAAGTCTGAGGAGCAGGTTCACATGAGTGAGGGCACTAGTCCCTCTAGCAGCTCAGATGATGGAAGCAGGAGCGCACCCAACAACTTGCCAAAAGCTGCCACCAGGGCCACAAAGAAGAAAACTTCTGAATCTGAGGATGAAGACTATGTGGCAGTTGAGGATGAGGCCACTTCCAAGAAGAAAGTGCTTAAAAGGAATATAGCACTCTTTGCAAGAACTAAGCTGTGTCTCAAGACCAAGAGGCCAGAGGGAAGACAACCAATGTCTAAACGTAGGAAAGTTGCCACAGGTGAGAAAATGGAGCTCACTCTTGAACCCAAGGAAGCTGGAGATGGCAAGAAGAGGAAAGAGAGGGTCAAGAAGACCATGGCCAGAGTAATTGGAAAGCCATCTATGATGAGAGACTCTGAAGAGGAAGAGGAAGAAGATGCTGCACCAGCACCTAAGGCACATAAACTTATGGGAGATGCCATAAGATCAGGGGCTGCTTCATCTAAGCCCAAAGAAGCTCCTGTGCCAGCTGCTCCAAAACCCAAAACTGCACCAAAGAGGAGTACCAGAACATTCCATTGCCGAGAAAAACAAGGCCCCAAAGGCTCAAACTATTCAAGAAGAAGATGATGAGACACATGTTTTGAGGAAGTTAAGCCAAAATTCCAGATCATAATGATGCTCATCCAGAGCGAGAAAACATGAAGATCAGGAAGGACTCAGGATTGAGGCTATGGAGAGAGTCAGATCCATATGCCACCAGGAGGAGAACTGCTGTGGACTACATATTCCATACCAAAGAACAACAGGATTTCTATAAGACAGTGTTACTTGACAAGAAACCAATAGTATGTGACATGAGATGGGTCAACTGGGAGTACATCAAGGAGAATGAAGAACACTATCCAGGAGTATATGACAGTTTCAAGGCTTGTGGAGTTGATGAGTTTGTGGCTTAGAAGCTCACAAAGTGGAATGATGAGCTTATCATGCAGTTCTACTCCACAGATCACTTCTACCCAGATGGCAAGATAGTTTGGATGTTTGAAGACACTAGATACCAGTCAACAGTAGCAGAATGGGCTAAATTGATCAATGCTCCTGAGGATAATGAAGATGACTTGGATGTCTATGCCAAGAAGAAGAAGAAGGATCACAACTCCATGTCTACCATGTATAAGGAGATTCCTGATGCTGTAGCGACCCGACCCGAATGGATCAAGTCTCTGTGCTTCAGTGTCATCCCTGGATCGGTATGCTAACACACACAGTACTCGAGGATTTATAACAGAGGTAAATCACATGTATAAATAACATAAATACTATTACCTCAATCCATATAGCGGAAGCAACAAGGTTGTGGATTCCCATCAACACCAACGGCAAAGTTGAGTGTAGAAATCGTAACCCTAACGTATCACTTACTGTCGTTCAAAAGTCGCAACATGAAACGTTGCAGCCCGAAACGGGTCAAGACATGGAATATGCCGGCAATGTAACACATAGAGAGTAATGAAAGAATAAGCCTATACTACATGCATATATGGCTGGTGGAAAGCTCTATGGTTATAATGTTTTTGCGAAAAGCCAATTTTTCCCTACTGCAAAGGAATGAATTTATTTAACTATCATGGTGGTTGTTAAACATTGAGAATGGTTGACAGCATCCTCAATCCCAATTAAAAGTACTCATTAACAACCCAACAATATTAATTAGAGTAACATGATGAGATCAACAGGATAATCCAAGAACTAGATACTCAAGATGTCCGTAACCGGGGACACGGCTAACCATGATTAGTTTATACACTCTACAGAGGTTTGCGCACTTTTCCCCACAAGACTCGATCTCCTCCGTTGGATTTCTCGCACTACATGATGTTTGAGAAACGGATGACCGAGACATAGTCTTTCAGAAGCACTAGCACCTTACATGTGGGTAGACCGTACACCTACTTTCCCTAGATCTGCTAGTCTACCCGTAAGAGTTCGCACAACTTAATCAACTATGCCAGAGCCCATAATGGCTTGTGGCTGCACACGGAAGTTTCTAGTTTGAATAATCTCATGATCCCTTTGAGCACTGGGTATGCTCAAGAAATACAGTAAATCTCGATAGAAACCAGGTGCCTCGATCCACCCGGATGTGTGTTTAAGTTGCCACATTAAATAAACCATTAAATAACAATCTCACATCTGTCATGGATAAACTCACCCAATCCACGCTCATCGCATAGCATAGCATAATAAGCAAACGAGAAGTAACTCCCAAGGGTTTGATAAAAAAACAGGTAATAGGTACTACCTCAATCTACTTCCCAAAACCCACAATTTAATTAGATCCTAATCATGCAAGTGTTTGAGGATAGATCTAATGCATAAAAACTGGGTATGAGAAGAAGTATGATCAAAGTGTTACTTGCCTGCAAAGTTGATGAAGATGATTCGCACTCAAAACTCTTGATAGCTCTACTCGTCACACTCCGGTCAATCTATCCTAAGCAAGCAATAGTAACCACACATAAGCAATCACTCAAAACATCGGACCGAACGAACAAAACAATTCGGAAAACATCAAAACCAAGCAAATAACTCTTGCAACATAAAACAATTTCTAACAGTACCAAAATTATGTGAATTTGGCCTTATCAGAAAGTTTAGGTCAAGAGCTTCGATTTGCAAAAAGAATCAACTAAATCGGATTTACGAAACTCAAGTTATGATCAAACGAAGTTTAAATACAAATCTAATCTAATTCAAAATTTAAAACTTTAAAAAACAGGTTTGAGTTGGATTACTGGATAGAGGGGATCATAACGAAGAAGTGGGCGTTGGTTTCGTTGAATTCCGACTAACAAGCAAAAAGTTATGGTCGTTTGAAAATTGGGGACTAATCTGTAAAAATAACACTATGGATAGGTCCCTGGCAGAAAATCTAAAATAAAATGAAAAGGCTATTTAGCGAACGTTCGCTAACGAACGGAAAAACCATTCGGTGCAAACCCTAACTAACGAACGTTCACCGAATAATAATAATAAAAAACATTTTAAAAAAAATCGAACGAGATCTGGATCGCTCGATCCAGATCCAACGGACGGGAGACGGCGATTACCACGGCAATCGCCGGAGTCGGGGAGGACGGCGGCGACGGCTTCGGTCTTGGCCGGGGTGGCGGCTCCGATGGCCGGCAACAGCGGCCGGAGGCATGGGGTGAAGCGGCTCGGCGAGGCGGATCCAAAGCTGGTGGCGGCTCTCGACTTCGGCGTCGGAACGGCGCGGGAGCGGCGAGCGGATCTCGCCAGCGGCGGTGGGTTCCGGCGAGTGTGGCGGCGGGCTGCGCGCGATGCGCTGGGAGGAGAGAGAGGGCGGCGCGACTTTTAAGGAGGGGAGGCGAGATGGCGTGGAGGAGGGGCACGGCGGCGAGGGAGTCCGGCGCAGGTACGGACGCCGAGGCGGCGGCGTCAGCGCTGCGGGACTCCGTCCCGAGCTGGAGGGCGAGGCGGACGGGCAGGTTGGGCTGGGCTGGCTGGCTGGCTAGGCGTGGCCTCGCTCGGGTCTTGGGCCGCCCGGTCGACGGATAGTTTTTTTAAATAAATGACAAATAAAGAAAAAAGAAAAGAAATAAAACAGAAATATAGTATAGGCATATTATATATCAAAATTTTCAGAAAAATATTTTCTACAACATGAACATTATTCTAGCTTAAAAATAATCCACAAAAATTCAAATAATTCTAACAGTGCTACTGCCCTAATAAAATCCAATCGAAAATCATTTTAAAAATACCAAAATGATTTCAAATTAATTTCTCTCAATTTTGTGATGTAGGGAATCATGTTACCCTATTTTCCATATATTTTATTTTCTAAGAAAAATAATTTGAATAAAACTCAAATAACTCCAATTGAAAATAAATTCAAAAGAACTTTGAATTTAATTCTTTGAAACTCCCAACTCATATTTCATATGTTTTGAAGAAGTCATTTTATCTTCACTGTGAAAATCATTGAGTTGCATAAAGTTCCGTGGTTGGAAATATTTTCCAAATGAAATTCAAATATTTTCAACACCCTTGTCATTTTAATAAATGGAAGAAGTCATGTCATCTTCTCTCCAGGGTTTTGTGGTGAAAAGCATTTGAATTCACGAAGATCATAAAAGCAAAAATGAAAGTTTGGGAAAGTCCTTTTATTCCCTCTCATTTAACTTTCAAAAAGTTTCGAATTTCACTCAATCAATCAATCAATAAAAAAAATCAATCAAAACTATCTATGTGTTTATAACATTCCAAAATTTAGAATTTTGGGATGTTACAAACTACCACCCTTAAATGGAATCTCGTCCTCGAGATTCGGAGAGGCTAGCAAGAAATAGGTTAGGGTTTGGGGGTCTTCTCGAAAATCCATCGATCATCTTCGGGGTCTCGGGTGCTACCACCCTTAGAAGCATGGTTATGGTTCCATCAAAACTCATATACTCCTTCGTTATTACTGACAGTGTCGGTCTTCTCAGATTGTAAGGGCAATTCCTTCTCTGGGCTCTTCCGGTAGTGGCATAACCTTTTCCTCAATTCTTTTGTCCTTTCCTCTTGGTAGGGTTATTCAAATTGGGTCTTCATAGTCGACGGTCCGCGCCAATTCTAAACAACTATCGATATCTCATGGTGGTCAACAATTTATGGTTTCTCCTGCAGAAAACGGGTCTGGGTTGAACCTCACCGTATAACCTACGGTTGGCAAAAACTGCCTTGTACAAGGAAAAAAATTCTTATACCATTCTAAGGTTTAAACTGGGTTTTGATCGTCGTCTCTCTACTATAGGTAAGTCACTCAGATTTACCATCCCATATAGCAACGCGAATAATAAAAGTAAGTCGGTATGGTGATCAATCCATCCCGCACCCAAATCATTACCTTGTACATGGTTTAGCGAATCTCGCATTCTAACACTCGGTCATTCTCACAAGCATTGCATAATTTCTCTTGTCGACGAACCAAGTTCGGATAAATCCATTGATTCTGCAAGTTTAACAAACATCTATCGCTCCTTAACAACTCTCGTGTTTTATGTAAACTCCTATAGAATCGCTGTTCGATAAAATCGTAACTTCTTCTAGGGTTTTTCCTTCAGCAAGAGTGTGCTGGCTTCTTGGCAGGTCCTGGGGCCTGTGGGTTATGGCCCATCTCATCACTTGTAGTCCTTGAACACATCATTTGGGCAACTGATTATTATCCCAACATCCAACTTCCTGGCATACTTAAATCCATCCAATTGTACTGTCTTCCTTCCTTCTATTGGTACCAAAGTAGGACATGATTATTCAGACTCATCATGGAATTTCCATTGATCCATATTTCCAACATCATACCTCCTTTATATCCAATAGTAGTTCATCTCTTCATCCTCCTGGTATATCCCACATACCTAGGTCAAAACTTATACTTATGAAGTCCATACTCCACTTCGTGGAACATCATTATCCTTTCCAGGGTCAAGCGTCCTTACAGGGGAATATTGGCCATCTCTGCATGGCACTTCTTCAACTGGGAAACGTGAAACACATCCTGAACTCCTGACAGTCCTTCGGGTGACTCCAACATTGTTAGCCAATTCTCCCATACGTTCCAAACTCGGTATGGTTCTACAAATCTCGGGGCTAACTATCCCTTAACTCCAGATCGTTTAACTCCTCGCAGAGGTGGCACACAAAGATATGCTCTGTCTCCGATTTCATAGACTACCTCCTTGCATTTTTGAGTGTGCATAACTCTTCTGCCTGGACTGAGCTACCTTCAGTCTATCTCGAATCAACTTAACATCCTCTTCTGACTCCTTGATCCCATTTGGTCCAAACAACTGACGGTCTCCAACTTCATCCCTCATCAAATGGTGTCTGGCTCCTTCTCCCATACAAAGCTTCAAAAGGGGCCATCTTCAAACTGACTTGGTAGCTGTTGTTGAATGAGAACTCCGTAAAGGTAGATTATCATCACTACTAGATCCATAATCTATCGCACACGCCTCAACATGTCCTCCGTAATCTGATTGACTCTCTTGATTTATCCATCCGTCTGCGGATGAAAGGTTGTATCGAACTCTAGCCTAGTACCCAAAGTCCGTGCAGCTGATTCCAAAACTTTGAGGTAAACTGTGTTCCTCTATCTCGACACGATGGTCCTCTAACTCCATGCGCATATACGATCCTGGTCAAATATATCTTGGCCAACTTCTCACTTGTATAGGTGGTTTTCACTGGGATAAAGTGAGCCACTTTGATCAGGCGAATCAACTACTACCCAGATAGAATCATATCCCGTTCGGGTTCTGGGAAATCCGGTAATGAAATCCATGCCAAGCTTGTCACCTTTCCATTCGGGTATCGGCATTGGTTGCAATAACCCTGCTGGCTTCTGATGTTTTGCCTTCACTCTCTGACATATGTCACATACGACTACATACTCGACAATATCCTTCTTCATAACAGTCCACTAGAAACACTCCTTCAAATCCAAATACATCTTGGTGTTTCTAGGGCGAATCGAGTATGGTGAGTCATGAGCTTCCTGAAGTATTTACATCCTGATCTTTGCATTATTGGGCACATATACACGGTCCTCGAACCATGAGGTGTCGTGCTCATCCTTACGAAAATCTACGGCCTTTCCTTTGCTCATCCTCTCTTTTATCTCAACAGTCTCTTTGTCATACTTCTGAGCTTCACGGATCTTTCCCAACAATGTAGACTAAACTTCCATTGCTGCAACAAAACCTTTGGGAACAATCTCCAACCGAAGTTCCCTGAGATCCTCGGCTAACTCCTTTGGTAATCCACTGCTTATGAGGGTATTCGTCCTTATTTTCTTTATGGTTGTGTCCTATTTCTCTACAAAGCTTGTATGCACAAGGTTTCTTCATATCATTTCCATAAGGCCTCAACTTCTAGGACACAAGCCAAGACTTTAACAAAGTCCACTTAAATTCCTTCCAAGTGGTTACTCCTTGCCATCCATTGATGGTTTGGTACATCTTCTACCAGGTAGCAGCACCTCTTTCAAAACACTCAAGAGCATGCTGGGTCATATACTTTTCAGCTATAGGGTTATTCTCCATGTGATCCTCCATGTTCTGAATCCATAGGTTCGTCTTCAAATGATTCATCGATCCATAAAATACAAGCTCATCTCCATTCATCCTCTATTGGGTCCATGGGTTTTTGGGGTGAGATAAGATAGATACAGAGGGATGCACACAATACAAACAAAAGTTTTGAAAAGACAGATTTTATTTGTGGCCGTCGGAAAAACATCAAACAAATGACAGCTCACAAACGTCGCATCTAACGTAGGTACAACGGGGTTTGGTCTTCTAAAGGTCAATAATTCTTCAAAGTCGTCAAACTCTTCAAGTCTTGTTCATATCTCTGATGGCTTCTTCTGATCATGCTTGTCCTTTTCAAGTTCTTTTGCCAAATCATCTCTGTTGACGCGAAGTCTCTCGCGACGTCCTTTAATATTTCTGGAGTTACGTTCCAACTTCTGGATTTCATCAACCTCGACATGAACCATGATCTAACTGTCCTTCAGTTCCTGACAAATCTCCAGTATCTCGAGGTTTAGCTCCTCCTGCTTGGCTATTTTAATCTTCTGGGGCCTGGTTCTTCACGAACTGCTTCCTGGTCAAATACGACTTCTTGTAGGTCCATCTTAACTTCTTGATGTAACACTCCAGATCCTGGTGATACACCGGCTAAGGTTAAAACTTCATCTTGCTGATAGGTGCTCCATCAGACTTCTACTATCCAATCCTTCCATGCATCTACACGCTTAACTCCGCATGGTGACAATAGCATAGACGGGCAATAACACCATGGTTAGCCATGACTATGCCCATGTTACTGCCATGAGCTTTCATTCCATAATTGATATCTCCTGTCTTAGGGTTTTCTTGACAAAAACTTTTGAATTCTAATGCTCCATGTTCCAGTCTTTCTCCGATACACCTTGATCTCGGGTATTGATAACTTCCATAGTCTGTCAAGTTCCATAAGCGTAACCTTCCTAGGTCATACAAATCCGGAAATTCTTCAAGCCTTCAAATTCTCCTAGTCTTCGGAGTCTTCACTGTTGTAGTTTCCGTCATTATAATGCACGGTAAAATCCTCTTCATTCCAAATGGTCTTAGTTGTCCGATATCTAGTACTTCTTGGAGTGGTCTCTTCAGTCGAATCTTCATGTGGTCAAAAAGGGGGGAAAGGGGTATGGTCTCACTAAAAGGGAATATTTGAATAAGCTCAGAAAAGAAGAGAGGTAAAAAGATCTTTTTTGAAAAAGAAGTTGTAGAGAAAAATCTTTCCTATGGGCTTGTCAGTTTCTAGGGTCACGCCCCATACCAACATGTGCTCGATACCATCTTGTAGCGACCGACCGAATGGATCAAGTCTCTGTGCTTAAGTGTCATCCCTGGATCGGTATGCTGACACACATAGTACTTGAGGATTTATAACAGAGGTAAATCACATGTATAAATAACGTAAATACTATTACCTCAATCCATATAGCGGAAGCAACAAGGTTGTGGATTCCCATCAACACCAACGGCAAAGTTGAGTGTAGAAATCGTAACCCTAACGTATCACTTACTCGTTGTTCAAAAGTCTCGCAACATGAAACGTTGCAGCCCGAAACTGGTCAAGACATGGAATATGCCGCAATGTAACACATAGAGAGTAATGAAAGAATAAGCCTATACTACATGCATATATGGCTGGTGGAAAGCTCTATGGTTATAATGTTTTTGCGAAAAGCCAATTTTTCCCTACTGTAAAGGAATGAATTTATTTAACTATCATGGTGGTTGTTAAACATTGAGAATGGTTGACAACATCCTCAATCCCAATTAAAAGTACTCATTAACAACCCAACAATATTAATTAGAGTAACATGATGAGATCAACAGGATAATCCAAGAACTAGATACTCAAGATGTCCGTAATCGGGGACACTGCTAACCATGATTAGTTTATACACTCTACAGAGGTTTGCGCACTTTTCCCCACAAGACTCGATCGCCTCCGTTGGATTTCTCGCACTACATGATGTTTGAGAAACGGATGACCGAGACATAGTCTTCCAGAAGCACTAGCACCTTACATGTGGGTAGACCGTACACCTACTTTCCCGTACATCCGCTAGTCTACCCGTAAGAGTTCGCACAACTTAATCAACTATGCCAGAGCCCATAATGGCTTGTGGCTGCACACGGAAGTTTCTAGTTTGAATAATCTCATGATCCCTTTGAGCCCGGGTGGCGCTCAAGAAATACAGCAAATCCTCGATAGAAACCAGTGCCTCGATCCACCCAGATGTGTGTTTAAGTTGCCACCTTAAATAAACCATTAAATAACAATCTCACATCTGTCATGGATACACTCACCCAATACACGTCTACTGGCATAGCATATCATAATAAGCAAACGTAGAAGTAACTCCCAAGGGTTTGATAATAAAATAGGTAATAGGTACTACCTCAATTTACTTCCGAAAACCCACAATTTAATTAGATCCTAATCATGCAAGTGTTTGAGGATAGATCTAATGCATAAAAACTGGGTACGAGAAGAAGTATGATCAAAGTGTTACTTGCCTGCAAATTTGATGAAGATGATTCGCACTCAAAACTCATGATAGCTCTACTCGTCACACTCCGGTCAATCTATCGTAAGCAAGCAATAGTAACCACACATAAGCAATCACTCAAAACATCGGACCGAACGAAGAAAACGATTAGGAAAACATCAAAACCAAGCAAATAACTCTTGCAACATAAAACAATTTCTAACAGTACCAAAATTATGGGAATTTGGCCTTATCAGAAAGTTTAGGTCAAGAGCTTCGATTTGCAAAAAGAATCAACTAAATCGGAGTTACGAAACTCAAGTTATGATCAAACGAAGTTTAAATACAAATCTAATCTAATTCAAATTTTAAAACTTTCAAAAACATGTTTGAGTTGGATTACTGGATAGAGGGGATCATAACGAAGAAGTGGGCGTTGGTTTCGTTGAATTCCGACTAACGAGCAAAAAGTTATGGTCGTTTGAAAATTGGGGACTAATCTGTAAAAATAACACTATGGATACGTCCCTGGCAGAAAATCTAAAATAAAACGAAAATACTATTTAGCGAACGTTCTCTAACAACAGAAAAACCATTCGGCGCAAACCCTAACTAACGAACGTTCACCGAATAATAATAAAAAAACATTTAAAAAAACCGAACGAGATCTGGATCGCTCGATCCAGATCCAACGGACGGGAGACGGCGATTACCACGGCGATCGCCGAGTCGGGAGGACGGCGGCGGCGGCTTCGTCTTGGCCGGGCGGCGGCTCGGTGGCGGCGGCAGGGCCGGAGGCACGGGTGAAGCGGCTCGGCGAGGCGGATCCAAAGGTGGTGGCGGCGCCGACTTGGCGGCTTGAACGGCGCTGGAGCGGCGAAGGATCTCGCCGGGCGGCGGGTTCCGACGAGTGTGGCGGCGGCTGGCTGCGCGATCGCTGGGAGGTGAGAGAGGGCGCGGCTTTTTTTAAGGAGGTGAGGCGAGATGGCGTGGAGGAGGGCATGGCGGCGGGAGTCCGGCGAGGTACGGACGCCGAGGCGGCGGCGATGTCAAGCGTCGCCGGGACTCCGCCCCGAGCTGGAGGGCGAGGCGGACGGGCCGGTTGGGCTGGGCCTGGCCTGGCTGGCTAGCTGTGGCCTGGCTCGGGTGCTGGGCCGGCCCAGTCGGCGACGGGAAAGTTTTTTTTAAATAAACAGACAATCAAAGAAAAAAAGAAAAGAAATAAAACAGAAATATAGTATAGGCATATTATATATCAAAATTTTCAGAAAAATATTTTCTACAACATGAACATTATTCTAGCTTCAAAAAATATCCACAAAAATTCAAATAATTCAAAGAGTGCTACTGTCCTAATAAAATCCACTGAAAATCATTTTAAAAATACCAAAATGACTTCAAATTAATTTCTCTCAATTTTCTGATGTAGGGAATCATGTTACCCTATTTTCCATATATTTTATTTTTGAGAAAATAATTTGAATAAAACTCAAATAACTCCAAATTGAAAATAAATTCAAAAGAACTTTGAATTTAATTCTTTGAAACTCCCAACTCATATTTCATATGTTTTGAAGAAGTCATTTTATCTTCACTCGTGAAAGTCATTGAGTTGCATCAAGTTCTAGGGTTGGAAATATTTTCCAAATGAAATTCAAATATTTTAAACACCCCTTGTCATTTTAATAAATGGAAGAAGTCATGTCATCTTCTCTCCAGGGTTTTGTGGTGAAAAGCATTTGAATTCACGAAGATCATAAAAGCAAAAATGAAAGTTTGGGAAAGTCCTTTTATTCCCTCTCATTTAACTTTCAAAAAGTTTCGAATTTCACACAATCAATCAATCAAAAAAAAATCAATCAAAACTATCTATGTGTTTATAACAATCCAAAATTTAGAATTTGGGATGTTACAGATGCAAATCTTGGGACTCACCAATTTGGATCAGTGAAACACCTGCTGTCAGGACTGCCTACTATCAATTGGATCCTCAGGCACACTCTTCTGCCCAAGTCTAGTGATCACAGAATGATCAGAGGCCACTCCATCAATCTGCTACATATATTTGATGTGCCACAAAAGTTCAAGGTCATGAGTCTTATAGTTGAAACTATCAAGAGGACAACAATAATTAAAGGAGAAGCGTGGGTATGCACCACGATCCAGGAGTTGATTAACTCCAAGATGGGCACTAGCACATACTTGTCGGACAAGGAGCACATGCCTATCTATCCAGACTTTGAGGACAACCAAGTGGTTATGAATGAGGATGAACCATCTTCTGTGCAAGCTCAAGCAAAGAGGGAAAAGGCAAAGGCTGAGAAAGCTGCAAAGATGCCAACCATGGAAGAGGCATCTCATTATCTTCTGAAGAGCAAGCAAGATCAGCTTGGCTACTTGATTGCATCCACTCTAAGGATTGAGAAAGGGCTGGCCACCCTGACTCAAAACCAGGAGAGCTTGGAAAGGATCAAGGAGCAGAAGTTCTATGAAATGGATGTGAAGGTAACTGAGATCCAGTCTGTTGTGGAGCAACTTCAGGATGATATGCAGGAGAGGAAGGACAAGACAACCACTGAGGCATTTGCCAGAGTGCCTAGAGCTCATAGGTCAATTGCAGTGCCAGTAACAGACACCAGAGCCACTTCATCTGCACCAGCTACAACTTCAGTGCCACCAGCTCCAGCACCTACTCCAACAGCTCCATTTACATCGACTGAAGCCTTCGTTCTTGGAGTTCTCCAGACACCACCACCTGAAGACCAAGCCTGAGAGACGATTTAGTGCTATGCATTTTCTATGAACTTTTTGGTAACTTGTTGCCAAAGGGGGAGAAAAATGTATAGATCATAGGCTTCGAGAGAGAGCGTTGCTTTCTTATTCTCTCTTGCTTTGGTGGTTGAACTTTATTTGCTTGATTGAGATACTTTCTGTCTGTGTGATACTTGGATGATCATGTGTGTTTGATCATATGCTACATTAGTGCTTGTTGGATGACATTATCATTTTATCCCTATATGATCATTCACTTTGCTTGGTGATGAGTGCATGTATTTAATTATTATCATTTTGAGCGCTCCACCAAGATGTATGTGACATGGAAGAGTAACCCATGAGCCTAACTCTCTGTGCATTTGCAGTCCAAAGCAAATCATAAACTATGCACAAATTTAGGGGGAGCTCTTGCTTTTCACATACTTCTCAAAGCGACAATGTTTTTCACTCTTATTATCATTCGTCGAAGCTTTGATCTATATGTTGTCATCAATTACCAAAAAGGGGGAGATTGAAAGTGCAACTATCCCTGGGTGGTTTTGGTAATTCCTAACAACATATAGCTCATTGAGCTAACATTATTCCAAGATTAATATTTCAGGAAAAGCTCAATGAATGGCATGGCATGGATGAGGAAAGTGGACCCCTCAAAATACTAAGGACAAAAAGATTGGCTCAAGCTCAAAGCTCAAGACTCTACATTTTATATTTTAGTGATCCAAGATCACATTGACTCTATAGGAAAAGCCAATACTATCAAGGAGGGATGAGGTGTTGCTTGATGAGGTTCTTGCTTCATAGTGCTTAGTGATATGCTCCAAAACCCTCAACTACCTTCCCACATCCACATATGACCTAAACCAAAAGTCAAACTCGGCCCCACCGATTCTTTCTATCCAGCGCCACCGAGTTCAGATGTCATAGCCACTGCCACAAACCCTAGGCAAATCGGTCTCACCGATAGGGATCTCGGTCCCACCGAGATGGGGTTGTAATCTCTCTGTTTCCCTTTGTAACGTTTCAGTCCTACCGAGATGAGCGATCGGTCCCACCGAGATTGCAATGTAAACTCTCTGTTTCCCTTTTGTAACATTTTGGTCCCACCAAAATGAGCAAATCGGTCCCACCGAGTTTACCTGACCAACTCTCTGGTTAGCTATTACCAAAATCGGTCCTACCGAGTTTGTGTAATTGGTCAGACCGAGATTACGTTATGCCCTAACCCTAACCATATCGGTCCTACCGAGTTGCATCTCAGTCCCACTGAGAATCCTAACGGTCACTAGGTTTGCTAAATCGGTCTGACCGAGTTTCTCAATTCGGTCTCACCGAGATTGGTAAATTGTGTGTAACGGGTAGTTTTTGTGTGGAGGCTATATATACCCCTCCACCCACTCTTCATTCGTGGAGAGAGCCATCAGAACATACCTACACTTCCAATACACATTTTCTGAGAGAGAACCACCTACTCATGTTGTTGAGGCCAAGATATTCCATTCCCACCATATGAATCTTGATCTCTAGCCTTCCCCAAGTTGCTTTCCACTCAAATCTTCTTTCCAGCAAATCCATATCCTGTGAGAGAGAGTTGAGTGTTGGGGGGACTATCATTTGAAGCACAAGAGCAAGGAGTTCATCATCAACACACCACACCATTTGTTACTTCTTGGAGAGTGGTGTCTCCTAGATTGGCTAGGTGTCACTTGGGAGCCTCCGACAAGATTGTGGAGTTGAACCAAGGAGTTTGTAAGGGCAAGGAGATCGCCTACTTCGTGAAGATCTACCGCTAGTGAGGCAAGTCCTTCGTGGGCGATGGCCATGATGGGATAGACAAGGTTGCTTCTTCGTGGACCCTTCGTGGGTGGAGCCCTCCGTGGACTCATGAACTGCTACCCTTCGTGGGTTGAAGTCTCCATCAACGTGGATGTACGATAGCACCACCTATCGGAACCACGACAAAAACATCTGTGTCTCCAATTGCGTTTGAATTCTCCAAACCCTTCCCTTTACATTCTTGCAAGTTCCATGCTTTACTTTCCGCTGCTCATAGACTCTTTGCATGCTTGCTTGAATTGTGTTAAGATTGCTTGACTTGTGCTAAGATAGCTAAAATCTGCCAAAGACTAAAATTGGGAAAAGGACAGAATTTTAATTGGTCAAGTAGTCTAATCACCCCACTCTAGACATACTTTCGATCCTACAAACGACATCTTCATATCTCAAGAGAAATACCTCAAAGACTGCCTGAAGAAGTTTGGAATGCAAGACTGCAAAGGTTACACGACGCCAATGCCAACCGAGAGTCATCTGAATGCCGACGCCAATGGTAAAGAGTTCGATCAAAAGGTATACCATTCCATGATTGGTTCTTTACTTTATTTATGTGCATCTAGGCCAGATATCATGCTTAGTGTTTGCATGTGTGCCCGGTTTCAAGCGGCACCAAAGGAATTGCATCACTTAGCAGTGAAGCGAATTCTTCGATATTTGGCTTACACCCCAACACTAGGATTATGGTATCCAAAGGGCTCAGAGTTTGATCTAGTTGGATTCTCGGATGCTGATTATGCTGGTGACAAGGTGGATCACAAGTCTACATCAGGCATATGTCACTTTCTGGGACGATCACTTGTCCATTGGTCTTCAAAGAAGCAGAACTGTGTGTCTCTCTCCACTTTTGAATCTGAATACATTGATGCTGGATCTTGCTGCGCTCAGCTTCTATGGATGAAGCAAACTCTCAAGGACTATGGCATCCATCTGAAGCAAGTACCACTCTACTGTGACAATGAAAGCGCCATCAAGATTGCCAACAACCCAGCTTCAAAGACTCAAGACAAAGCACATTGAAATTGGCATCACTTTCTCGTAGATCATGTCATGAAGGAAGATATTGATATCATTCACGTCAACAATGAAGAGCAATTAGCAAATATCTTCACAAAGCCCTTGGATGAGAAAAGGTTTTGCAAGTTGTAGTGTGAGCTAAATAGCTTGGAATGCCCAAATTTCCTGTGATTAGGCACACATCCTAACACTTATGCATATTGATGACTTAGATGTGCAACACACGAAGTAATGTATATCTTCAATCAATTAAGACATACACTCTAAGTGTGAATACATTAATGTGGAATTTGACTTCGGAGCGCCATAATAATTGTGCGCCGTGTCTAGGTCTATTATTTCCTATACGGTGGGTAATGCCACCACCAAACTTTTGTTTGGAAGTGTTTCATTTGGCGTTACATTTGCAAAGTCTTCACATTTGATTTATCTTCAACATTGATTTGTCTTCATGTTGATCTTCACCTTGTTGATTTGATCTTACTCAGATATATACATATATTTCTGTTCTGTCCTCTACAACATTCACTTATAGCTATGTCTTCTTGTTTGATTATTTTGGACTAAGTGAATGTGATTGGACCCTAACCTCTTTTATGCTTCTATCGCAAATTCTATCTATCCAAATCATATGCATTCTATTGAAACCGTCGAATGTCTTCTCTGCGTCCTTGTCAGCAGAAGATACAGAGACAAAAAATTGAATCTGTTTTAAACGCTATATCCTTATTGCCTGAAACCCGGAGAAGCCGGAGCGACCACCCGACAGTCCAGGCGTGCGTGGGAACATGGAACAACTTCCAATGTGTTGCATGTTTGCCACGTGTCCCTCAGATGTGAGCCGCCAGGGGCACCTGCGTAATTGCACTGTGATGTCCCTCTCCTTATAAATACACATCACATCACGGTCAAAATCCTTCTTCCACCTCTCCACCTCGCACAAACCCTAGCGCCACCGCTAGCTCCTGACGATGCCGGCGACGAAGCGCTTAGCTGTCGCGACCTCACCGACACCGTCCTCACGCCGGCCGCGGACCTCGTCTCCTCCATCGTCGCCGTAGGTGTCTTCCGTCGCCAAGTTAGGGAACGGAAGATCGAACTGCTCATCCTCCTCTCTACTCCGTCTAGCAGTTCTTCGGGTGGTAATTAAAGCTTACTTTTACTGCCTTTTTGATCCGATAGATTCATTCTTCTCCACCAAAAGTGGTTTCTGTGCCTACAAATTTGGATCTATCCTGTTCTGCCTCTCATAACATGCCTAGTATATTCACTTATGCTTCACACGTAGTTAGATTCCTCACTTGTACCTATTCTTGGATTCGTACAAATCTGGAAGCAACTCTGAACATATAAGTGAATGTCTTCGTGTTATGAGGTCAATGTCTTCAAATTGATTTATCTTCAAAATCTTCTGAGAATGCATATGACCTCTTCCCCTTCCCTCACATCTCTAATGCTGTCACAGGTACATGTCCGTGGGAGAATCCCTTGATTCTCATAGTCTGCATTCATTTGCAGGATTCTTACAGTTTCACATCAATTCTCCCGAAGCCAGTTCTTGTCTGACCAGCAGACGGAAGCCTTTGCAAGTTCTGAAGCCATTCAGTTTGAACTTCATGGCCACTGAAAAGTCAGCAAGAAAGGGCGGCAGACAGCGCCGTGGGAATACATCCAAAGATTTGCCACCTGATCTGTATGAAATGTACAAGACCAACTCGGAAGAAACCTATGGCAAACGCAAGACTCGAATCCAATGGATTCGCAGATACTGGGCGGAACAATGGTTTATGTACAGATTTGTGACTGCGGAGTATGCTGAGATGAATGCCATCAAACGGCCATGGGGAGATATTCTCTTCAAAAATCTTCCACCCAGGTCCAGAACTGAAGCCATTGCTCAAGGCTTCTATCCTTGCATGGTTCACAGACCACAACCAGAGAATGCTGACCCATCTTCTCTTCTATGGTGTCGTGACGACAATCTGTTCAAGTGCAACTACAAGTTTGCCAAGGATTCTGCAGTGAAGAACAAGAAGAGTCTCGGATGCAACTTCAATCCAGGTCCTTCTGCTCCTAGGGCTGATGGCACACGTGATGCCAATCCAAATGTCATCGGCCCCTTCGACAACTTTGATGGTTTCCTCTCCTACATCACCGCTCAGAGGGCCACGGTGGATCAATCTGCGGATGATGCTCATTATGATGAAGCACCTGCTCCACCCAAGCCACAGAAGCAGAAGAAAACTAAGGCTTCAAGGCCTGCTGCTGCACCAAGCGCTTCACGTGCGAAGCCATTGGCAACTGCTCCTTCTGCATCCAGTGTGCAATCTGAAGATCTTTCTCGTGTCTCCAAGAAGACAGAGAAGCCCAAGAAGAAGCCCAGCCAAAGTTCTGGTCAAGCACTGACTCCAGCTGCCGTCCTGAGGAACGACAATGAAGCCATTGATCTGTCAAGTGACGAAGATCTTGGCAATGATGCTCTTGAGCTGTTGATAAAGAGCAAGCAAGAGGCGGAAATCTTCAACGATTTGACCCTCTTTGATGTGGACATCTTGAATAACTTCATTGATGAGCTGTTGATAAAGAGCAAGCAAGCGTCAGCATCGATGATCTCGAGCTTCCCATTGGCATCAGTGTCTCTTTTCATAGTGCCATTGCAAATGAGCTAGCTCTGGCTTAGAAAATTGTTGAACTGAAGAACAAAATTGACTATGAGAAGGCTCAGTTCAAGAAGCACATGGCCAAGCTTAGCGTGGCTGACGTTCAAAACTTCAAGCAGATGCTACATGACCTCAGTGGCACGCCAAGTGTTTCCTAACGCCACTCCAACTGTGAACATCTCTACGTCTGAAGCCAGAGCAAGCCAGAGCTGCTGAAGCAATTCTGACTGCATCAGCCGATGATCAACAAGAACCCCGACAAGAAGAAGAGTGAGTTGCCACACCCCCTACCAATCAAGAAGCTGTTCTCGAGGAAAACGAGTCTGTGCCAGACCCTCCAGTCACACATGCGGAAGTTGAAAATACAGAGGCGGCCACCAACACCAATATTGAAGCCAATGACGTTGTCATGGCTGAAGCTAATGTAGCGCCTGAAGTTAATGTGGCGCCAAAAGTGAACGTTGCACCTGAAGCCATTGTACAACTTGAAGCCCATGTCAATGCCGATGCTCCTATACCACCTCCAAGGCCTCACACTATTTAGCTGGCATTTGATCGCGGCCAACCTGTCATGGTTCGTTGGCCTATTCTGGTTGCTCCTCCTACTCCCATACCTCAATTTTATTATCATGTGGAGCACAGGCCTCAGGTCCAGAAGCCAAAACCTAGGCTGCCAAGGTTTCTAGGTACAACAACTTCACCAGGATCGTTTAATGTGAATGGCTTCTTTGCACACAACACCTTCTTTGATAGCGCCAAGAACCCATACTCGAAGCCAAGAATTTCATCTGATCGGTTCTGGAGCTATCAGCAGCGCAGTTACTATTCTTGTGTTCTTTACGATCAAGGGCGCATCTTTCCCCATATGCATCTAGACTGCGAAGCTATTGCTGCCCTGCCATGCTTGGAAGAAGCACTTGACTACTTCAGAGATGCCGGCCACTGAAATTTGTGACCGATAAAGAACATTGGAATGAAGAGCTTCTGCTACAATTCTGTGCCACTCTCCACATTCGCGGCTATAATAGGGATCCGAAGACATGGGTCCTTGAGTGGATGACAGACAATGTACACCATGAAGCCAAAGCTCTTGATATTGTTGATCTCACTGCCTTGCCCACTCCAAGTGAACTCTATGAACCTAGTTGTCAGCTTCACCGCAATGCTTTGGAGAGCATCTTCCAGAAGCCTGAGCCAAACATGAGCCAAATGCTGAGTATGATGAAGCCACTGCCACGCGACGCTGAATTTCCAAAGGAATTCTTTGTTGAAGACCTAGAGTACCTGCCCCGCACTATTTATCATATCATCGATTTAACTCTATGGCTCGTCAAAGGACATTCTCCTGCAGCAAGCTTGAAGGAGCAATGAAGACATTGGTTTTCTATATCTTCAATGGCATCACTTTAATGCTCAAGACTTCTTCATCGTGCAATTGGCTGCATCGGCTCGATTTATTTGGTCCAAGTTTTATGCTCCATGGGTAATGCGCCTCATCAAGCTTCACTCGGCTGTCAACTATTAGCCCTCTGCGCGCAACCACAATATCTTCTTACCAGAGGTTGATATGTCTGTCGAAGCCATTTACCCAGAGCCTCCAAGGATCCAATTTATCTTCACAATGTTGATCGTCAAAGTTTCACTCAACCCATTGAAGGAGTTCTTGCTGCAACTCGTGTTTATCCTTTGGCTGGACATACACGTGCACCTCATCGTGCCCATACTGAAGCCACTGAAAGCACAATTGCTCAAAGGCCTATGAAGCGTTCTCGTGTTCTCAATGACCGAGAGCTTCTCGTCGCCCTGCATCAAAAATAGGATAAGCATCATGACTGGCAGAAACGTCAGATGCAAAGCCTCTTGGTGGATGTTAATCGCATTCGCAACCTTGCCACCAAAAATGCATTTGTCACTCATGAAACCTGTCGGCGGTCATGGAAGAGTCTGACATTGATGAGCTCTAAAGATGATCTTCAAAAAGATGGCTTCACAGAGAGATTCAAATTTGATTCCACTCCTCCCAGAAATGCTGTCTTGCGTCGGAATCCCTCACTCGAAGACTCTAACTACTCCTCCTCAGCGGCAACTGTCAATGCAAGAGTCATCGATGATGAAGATGATGCTACTTCGCCAACTACAACGTCGCCGCGTATCGACACTGTCCCAAGTTATTCTACACCACCGAACTCAACGACGACCCTGCTGCTTCACCTACTCCTCATGGGGACAAGTAGACGCTCTATGTCTTCAAACCTTTTTGGTCCTTACTGACAAAAGGGGGAGAAGCATATGAGTTGATAGTCTTCAAGCGGGTCTTTGTGGGTGGTTGCTATACTTTTTCCAAGTGTTTACAACTCTCGCTTTTGATACTTTGGTTCTTTGAGTTGTAACACTTAAACTTGATGGTCGTCTGCTCCTTTCTGTCAACTATGTGATGCGATGATAAATTTCGCATGTGCGATGATAAATCCCGCACGAAGTCATTCCGCGGACGTCCTTTTTCCATTATGCATGTCATTACCTTTGTTATATCCTTTCATGCATGATGATTTGTCTTCATTAGTTGAAGAGGATCTCCACAAGTAAAATCTGCCATGTGCATTTGCATTCAAACGCAAATTACTTATATGCACATCTTCAGGGGGAGCCTTTTGCTACTTATGAAGACAATGCCTTAACCATTACAATTTCACATACTTTTATCCCCGTTGAAAACTTCAACCAGTTTGTCATCAATCACCAAAAAGGGGGAGATTGTAAGTGCATCTAGTGCCACCCCTAGTTGGTTTTGGAGTATTGACGACAAACCTGGTTGAGGGACTAATGTGTTTGTGAGAATTGCAGGATAACACAGGTAGTAGTCCCTCATTGATTCGGTTTACCTACCGGAGATGACCCCTAAAAATGTGTGAAGACATTGAAGACAATGGTGGTATGTGAAGATATTCACAACGAAGATTATGACTCGAGAAGACATTCACATGAAGACTATGGAGTGCGAAGACATAGCTGTTTCATAGTTTCCTTTTCTTCTTTGTTGAGTCATAGGAACCACCGTACTGTTAAGTGGGGTCCAAGTGAACAAAGTCAGAGTGACTGAAGTGATGCTTTACCAAATCCTAAGTCTTCGAGTGAAGACCATGAGAGCAAATCTTATCCAGAGCTGGATGAGTCAGCTTTACTTGTAGCCCAAGTTAAGCTGCCTCGTGTGTTTGAAATCTGACCGTTGGAACACGTGTCAGTTCCTTAGTGACCTAGGGTCATTTCGGACAAATCAGGCCGGGTTGCCTAGTGGCTATAAATAGCCCACCCCCTACACCATAAATTGGTTGCTACTCAGAGTTAGTGCACGGCTTTTGTCGTTTGAGAGCAACCGACGTCCGAAGCTTTGAGAGAAAGATCCTTGCGAGGACAAAGCCCAAAACACCCAGAGCCAAATAGTGTTAGGCATCACTGAAGTCTTTCGTCATGGACTTGAAGACTTGTTACACTTGAGGATCTGTGAATCCTCCAAATTTGTTAGGCGTCGTGTTCGAGCATCCAAGAGTCATTGTGGATTTCCGGTGAACGAAGTCTGTGAAGGTTTGGAAGTCTACCTTGAAGACTTACCAGAGTGATTGGGCGAGGAATAAGTGTCCTTAGCTCAAGGGGAATAAGGTGAAGACGTGGTATTCTGAGTTGAATCTCAGCCTCCCTAACCAGACGAACAGTTGTCACAGCAACTGGAACTGTTCCAACAAATCCTTTGTCTTCACCAAGCAACTAATTCTATCTCTTCCTTCACTTATTTACAGTTCATCTTCGTGAAGTCTTTTGCTTGCTTGTCTTTCTGTTTGGCTTCACTGGGTGACGACTATTGTTGTTTGGCTTCATACTATCTTCCATCTTGATCCATAGTACCTAGCTGCTAATAGTCTTCGTGCTTTAGCTTCATTACTTGCTTGACTATGGCTTTTCTAGTGTAGTCTACCTTCCGCTGCATGTCAATAGGTTCATTTCTATCGTTTGTCTTCGAAACTCCCATGTTTTGAAGACTTTCATGAAAATCGCCTATTCACCCCCCTCTAGTCGATAACTAGCACTTTCAGAGGCGCCCCTTGCCCACGTATATAAAGTAGGGAGAGGGGAGGAGGCCGGCCATAGGGCGCCCCAAGTGGGAGGAGTCCCACTTGGGCTCCTAGTCCAATTCGCCCCCCTTCCGTTTATCGGAGGGGGAAAGGCGGAGGAGATGGAGAAGGAGAAGGAAAGGGGGGCGCCACCCCCTCCCCTAGTACAATTCGGACTCCTCCCTTGGGGGGGGGGGGGGTGCCACCCATTGTGGGCTAACCTGCATCCCACCTATGGCCCATATCTTCCCCGTGGTTCCTAGAACCTCCCAGATTCTCAGATTTAACCCGATACATTCTGAAACACTTCCGGTGTCTGAATGCTATCATCCAATATATCAATCTTTACCTCTCGACCATTTCGAGACTCCTCGTAATGTCCGTGATTGATGTCTACTACGCAACTTTATTCTTGTAGACACGTGTTGGGCCTCCATGCGTAGAGTTTTGTAGGACAGTAGCAATTTTCCCTCAAGTGGATGACCTAAGGTTTATCAATCCGTGAGAGGTGTATGATGAAGATGGTCTCCCTCAAACGACCCTGCAAACAAATACAAGAAATCTCTTGTGTCCCTGAGGGAGTCCTGGATTAGGGGGTGTCCGGATAGCCGGACTATCATCGCTGGCCGGACTCCTGGACTATGAAGATACAAGATTGAAGACTTCGTCCCGTGTCCGGATGGGACTTTCCTTGGCGTGGAAGGCAAGCTTGGCGATACGGATATGTAGATCTCCTACCATTGTAACCGACTCTGTGTAACCCTAACCCTATTCGGTGTCTATATAAACCGGAGGGTTTTAGTCCGTGGGGATCTAACAACAATCATACCATAGGCTAGCTTCTAGGGTTTAGCCTCTCTGATCTCGTGGTAGATCTACTCTTGTACTACCCATATCATCAATATCAATCAAGCAAGAGTAGGGTATTATCTCCATCGAGAGGGCCCGAACCTGGGTAAAAACATCGTGTCCCTTGTCTCCTGTTACCATCCGCCTAGACGCACAAATTGGGACCCCCTACCCGAGATCCGCCGGTTTTGAGAGTTCCTCTGTGTCGTCACCTATAGGCCCGATGGCTCCTTCAATCATCAGCAACGACGCAGTCCATGGTGAGACTTTTCTCCCTGCATGATCTTCAGATTCGGGCGGCTTTGCATCAAGGCCAATTCGCTAGGCCATCCGGAGCAGATCGAAGCTACGCCTTGGCCATCAGTCAGATTTGAAGCTTGAACTATACGGCCGATGTCCGCGGAGACTTGATCTTCGACGGATTCGAGCCACGCCGAGCGTGCGCGACCGTCTCGATGGGTACGATCTAGCTCTGCACCAACAAGGCCACGAGGTCGCACTCAGCCCGGCCCGACCCTTAATCCGAGCCGGTTTCACCGATCGAGGACGGTTGGTTGACACCGCCTCGGGGCTGAAATCTCTACTTGATTGAGCCGAACACCATCCTCGTCCTTTGCAAAGCTCGTGACTCCTGTGTGTCGAACTCCTTTCGACTCCAACCTCCCGCGCCTCTACCAATCGAATCCGATCACGCCGATTATGGAGTTCACCACACGACATCTTTCAAAGACTCGCCTTTGGCGATATCCTGAAATCATTAAAGTCTCTCTCTTTGTCAGGGGAGCCCTGGCCGAACTATGGTCAGGAAGGTTGGGATTCAGACGACGAAGAAATTCAACGCCCACCCACCACCCACTTTGTAGCCACTGTTGATGATTTAACCGACATGCTCGACTTCGACTCGGAAGACATCGACGGTATGGACGACGGTGCCGGAGACGATCAAGAGCCAGCGCCCTTGGGGCATTGGAAGGCCACCTCGTCGTATGACATATACATGGTGGACATCCCAAAAGATGGGAATGGCGACGGAACGGAGGAGGATGACCCCTCCAAGAAACAACCCAAGCGCCGACGTCGGTGGCGCCGCCTAAATCCCGCCACAAGAAACGGCGATTCCGCACGGAGACAATAATACCGGATAAAGGTTGAAGACGACCCCTCCAAAGATGACTCATCGCAGGAGGAGGGAGAAGTGTCCGCACGACAAGGCGGTAGAAAGAGAGGTAGAGGACGATAATTAGGCGCCCCCTCCAAGACGAGGCAAGCCTCGACGATGACGAATTGCTGTGCTGAGGACCCCGTCGAACAAGAGCGCTTTTAAACACAGGCTCATGGCCACGACAAGCAGCCTCAAGAAAAGCAGCAAAAGCTTAGAGCTGACTAAGACCTGCTAGTCGACAGATGGATCAAGTCCTTGCAGCCAAGAGTATGAACTCTAACGCCCCTCCAAAAGCTACCCCAAACGCAGGCCGTTGCCTCGATCGGAGGAGGAAGCACCCACGCACGACATGGTAGACCGGCCACCCCGTGGCTGCGACAGAGAAGCCTCTCGTCCCTCCGCTCAAGCCACGCCCCGACGCCGCTCAAAAAGTACCAAGGCACGGGAAAACGCGCTGGACTTGCGAGATATATTGGAGGATAAGGCAAAGCATAAAATATCAATCTACAGATCGCGGGCGCCCAACGACTGGATGATTACCGCCACGCCGGATACAAAGAAACCCGCCGGGCCGAACACAAGAGACAAAGCTCATATGAGCTACGCCGTGATATAGCCCAACATGAGGCGCCACACACCCACTATGCTTCACGAGATGAAGTAATGGATCATCAAACTCGAGGGCTTCAAACCCGTAAACATCGAATCATATGATGGTACCACAGATCCTGCGGTCCGGATCGAGGACTATCTCCTCCATATCCACATGGCCCGCGTGATGATCTACATGCCATCAAATACCTCCCACTCAAGCTTAAAGGACCAGCTCGACATTGGCTCAATAGCTTGCCAACAGAGTCAATCGGTTGTTGGGAGGACCCGAAGCCGCATTCCTTGATAACTTCCAGGCACATATGTGCGACCACCACACGCCGATGACCTTAGCCATATAATTCAGCAGCCAAGAATCGCCGCATAATTCGGACGCGTTCCTAACAAAGAAAAATCTGATCGCCGATCAGACGGATGCGAGGCGCTAACAGCCTTCAAACACAACATCCGCGACGAGTGGCTACCCGACACCTAGGACAGAAAAGCCAAATCCATGGCAGCCCTCACCACACTCATGACCCGCTTTTGCGCGGAGAGGACAACTGCTAGCTCAAGGAACAACACCGGTAGTTCGGATACCAAGGACAGCAATGGCGGTCGCGCGCAATAAGCATAAACGCCGCATTAACGGTGATAATGCCGAGGATACGACAATAAATGCCGGATTCGAGGCTCTAAACCCGGTCACGGAAGAAGCCATTCAAAAGAAATACCCAGGCCCGGCCCAACTTGGACCGAATACTCGATCGCTTGTGCGATACATGGCACCCCGAAAACCAGCCAACCACACCAACAGAGATTGTTGGGTGTTCAAGCAAGCGTGCAAGCTAAGCGCGAAAACAACAACAAGGGCTGTATAGCGATGACGAGGAAGAGCCCCGCCACGAACAATAGAGGATGAAGGGTTTTCCCACACAAGTGCGGATGGTGAATATGATATACGCAACCCACATACCCAAAAGGGAGCGAAGCGCACTAAGGGACGATATGCGATTGAGCCAGCCGCCTCAAGTTCAACCCATGGTCCTCCCGCCCGATCACATTTGATCAAGGACCACCCCACTAGCATCCGCCACGGCGGATTCGCCGCATTGGTTCTTGACCCAATCATCGACGGATTTCACCTCACTAGAGTCCCGATGGACGGCGGTAGCAGCCCTGAACCTGCTTTATCGTGATACAAGGCGCAAAATGGGCATAGACCCTCAAGGATTAAACCCACAAAGACGACCTTTAAAGGCGCCATACCAGTGTAGAGGCCAATTGTACAGTGCTCGCTTACACTCAAAGTGGTCTTCGGATCCCGGATAACTTCCGGCGAAGAGTTAATCTTCGACATAGTCCTGTTCATGCAGCGCTATCACGCGATCGCTTGGACGAACCGCATTTGCAAAGTTCAATGCGGTGCCGCACCACGATACCTCAAGCTCAAGATGCCAAGCCCTCGAGGAGTAATCACGGTCAATGGAAACACCGAACGCCTTCTCGAACGGAGGAGCACACGGCGTCCCTCACGGCGGCGGTGCAAAGCAGCCTCTCACAGAATTCCCGGTCCGCCATTAAACGTCCGCCACCGCTGCGCGCGCCGAGTAACCTACAACAAGACCGCCGCATGATCCGAAAGCACGATAGCAATCCGCCCCAACCCCAGCCCTCGTGAAACAGCGAAGCCAAGATTACGCTTACATAACTACGCCCGAGATACCATGGGCCTAAGGGAGGGCACGACCACGGCACGCCTGCACGCGCTCAACCGCACTGTGGGCTCCCAATTGTGTCATTCTTTTCTTTCTTCTTTTTCTTACTTCAGACTCCGCTGTCCGAAGTCCCGTCCGCACTAGAATTGCCGAACTCATGATGCAACAGCCAGGGAAACAAAGTTACGCCGAGTGTCCAGTGGTCTCTACTACGAGCATTATACCTGCTTTTACATACCATCCCGCAGCTTACCCCTCGAGGGGGACATGTTAAATAGTCCCATCCCTTGCTTATCGCACTATTTGTATCATTCTGCTTCCATTGCACTACCTTTTTGAATAAACAATACATAGCTTTTGCCTATTATTGCATTCCTTTCTTTATCTATATATATGTTCATTTCATGACATGTTGCACCCAGACACTTTGGTACGGCCAATACACCAGGGCTTAAGTACCCCAAAGTATGGTGTGATAAGTCCAACACTTTCACAAGTGCGGCACCCGAACTTATAGCATTATATGCATCGGCTCAATCATGTCTTGGGTCAATAGTTGGGTTTGCCTGCTCCCATGTTTTGGTACCTTACGCCCCGCTATATCGGCTAAGGTAGCGCCTGGGAGAACCACCGCGATTGTGCCCCTGTTGAGCTGGGTTGAGCACCTCGGTGGAGAAAGCTAAAACTGACCGGCCATGATAGGGCGAGAGCCGGTCGCTGTTCGAGAGGTTTTTGGGTCCCTAAAGACTTATGCCGCTTAGAGCGAGGAGTCGGCATTGTCCGCCAAGGCGTGATAGCGCCTCAACTCGGTCTTCCTAATACTAGGGCTTCTCCAAATTTAAAATTATAGAATTCTATGGCTAAGGAGAGTGTTCAAGCACTATAAGTCCGGTTGCCTTGTTCGCTATGCTGAGCCTCCTCGACGGACCCAAGAATGGGAACAAGAGCGCCAAGTTTATCCCAACACCCCAAAGACTGTGGCATGGGGGTGAAGCCAACGACTTGACATCTCTCAAATTTGATAAACGGCCGCATGTAAGGTAATATTTTAAATTAACAAGCGTTGCTTAGCGATATGAACAAGTTTTCAGCATACATGATAACAAATGCGAGTCTATTAAAAATTACATCTTTGGAGCACTCATCCGCTATACGGCGGCACCCTTCAGACGCCTCATAGTACATTTCGGCTTGCGATGCTCCTTGCCCTTCGGTGGCCCGTCTGTCACAAGCTTCTCCGATCCAGCTTGCCCCAAAGGCACTTTAGCACGGGCAAGGGCCCGACGGGCACCTTCAATGCAGACGGAGCGCTTGATGACTTCAATCCATGGACAAAGGCCCACCAAATTACGCTGACTAGCCCAAGTAGCTCCTGTGCATGGCTTCCAATGGCCACGGCCGAACTATGAGGCCCTTCATGGCTTGTTCGGCGACCTTGTGGAGCTCGACCAGCTGCTTCAGCTGGTCGCTCAGGGCACCGGACGCTCGCCTCAAAGATACTAAGACCAGTAACACCTTCTCCGTCGAGCTCCCTCCTTGGCGCTGTAGAACGCGGCAAAGATCGTACACACTACGGGCAGATCTGCGAATGCTCCCGGAGAACTCCGCTTCGGTAAGTAATAGGTAATTCACTTTCACATGCTTGCTTTGCATAAAGAATGCCTTACCCGCCGCTATCTTCTTTAATGATTCAATTTCTTGAGGGCTTTTTGGGCTTTGGCCTTAGCGGCTTTGGCACTCTCAAGAGCCGAGGCGAGCTCGGACTCGAGTCTCGAGTCACGCCCAAACTCTCGTGTTTTTCCACGAGCCTGAGCTCTTGCCGCACCTCCGCCACCTGCTCCTCCTGCTTCTCTCGCTGCAGTGCGCTCATGTCGCTTTGCTTTCGGCCATGGACACCGCTTCCTTCGTGGTCGCCACCTCGCTCGTGGCCCCTACAATACCCACGTTATTCTGTCATTTTTGCAACCGAATCCTTTCTATAAGGTATTTCTTTATTAAGGTATTGCTTACCTTCCCTGTCCTCGAGCTGCTTCTTGGCTTGGCCGAGCTCGTTCTCGGACCGCCGAGGCTCTTCTTCAATGCATTGACCTCTGCAACAAGGCAGGCCGAGGTCAAGAATAAGAGCTCTGATTCGCATATTGACATACTTATGTTAGACTCTGCAGATATCTTTTTAGATCCTTAGTCCGGCTTTTCTTTCCGAACAATCGAACTAAGCATCGTGGGCTACCGCCTATGCGGCAATATTTTTACATATTCTAAACTTACCTCAAAGCCTCGTTAGAAGGCTGGTACAGTTTCACCAGCCCGCTCTTGGCGGACTAAACTTTCGGATCACCACACTCATAACAAAGGCGGTGCTCCTCGTCGATGGAGGCGCTTTTAAGCGCCTCCAAGAGTTATCCGTGCCTCCGGATGGACGGAGGTCACCGGCGTTGAGTCTTACCTTCTTCGAAGGGGACGCTACGGACTCGGAACCACCAAGGTTCGGTGACGGAGTCCGCACAGGCCAGACTTAGAGCCCTCCGGGTCTCGCCTCTTCGCGCCGAGTCCGGGAGGTCGCCTCGGGCGCCCAGATCACGCCTCTGGCTGGGCCCTTTGGGACTGCACCACGGTGTCGCCGGGCGACACGAGGAGAGGAGGCGGTCGGAAGTGAAGTGCTATTCACATCCGACGAACCCAGGGAGCCGCCGACGAAGCGGGCGAGCCTGCCCCTGGGCGGGCTACATGGTCATATTCGGCGTTAGAAGACACTGTGCGACAAATAGAAAGTCATGAACTATTCTGGAGTCTGGACACTTACAATCTCGCCAGAGGCTTGGCCCTTGTTGGCCACTCCTCCTCGTCGTTGTCGGCATTGGTAGAGAAGTCCGGAGGAAGGGTCCTCCCTTTCTTGGAGCCTCCGGCCTCCCCAGTCGGGGCGGCCTTCCATTTCTTCTCTCCCCCCGCTGGGGGAGAGGCTTCCTTTTCCTCCTCCTCTTCCTCAGGGGAGGATTCCGCCTCAGGGTCGTCGGGCGATGAGTCCGACAGCACCTGGCGCCGGGAGCTCCTTTGAGTTCCTGTGGCCTTCTTCTCCGGCACCACGTGAGGTGCCGGATCCAGCAGCCCCTTCAATCGGGCGTCCACTGGGTCTTCTGGCAAAGGGGCCGGACAGTTAATTTTTCCGGACGTCTTCAGCCAGTCCTGTCAAAGGTTAGGAAGTTTTAGATCCCGCATAGAGTCAAACTATGAAAAAAAAGAGTCCCATAAAGGGTAAAATAACTTACCTCGCTGGCTTGACGCTGCGAGCTGAATCCGCGATCTTCGGTAGCGGATGTGGGAGCCTCGACACCCTTGAACAGCACCTTCCAGGTGTCTTCGTACGTAGTGTCGAAGAGCCTTTTCAGAGTTGGGTGATGTGCCGGATCGAACTCCCACAATTTGAAGGCCTGTTGTTGGCATGGGAGAATCCGGCGGATGAGCATCACCTGGATTACGTTGACAAGCCTGAGATTCTTGTTCACCAGGTTTCGGACGCAGGTTTGGAGTCCGGACAGCTCGTCCGAATCCCCCACGCCAGCCCGCTCTTTCCATGATGAGAGCCGTGGGGAAGCCAGATCGGAATTCGGGGGCCGCCGCCCATTGAGAGTCGCGCGGCTCGGTGATGTAGAACCACCCCGATTGCCACCCCTTTATGGTCTCCACAAAGGATCCCTCGAGCCATAGGACTTTGGCCATCTTGCCAACCATGGCGCCTCAAGACTCATTACGGCCGCCCACTACCTTCGGATTGACATTGAAGGTCTTCAACCATAAGCCGAAGTGGGGCTGGATGCAGAGGAAGGCCTCGCACACGACCATAAACGCCGAGATGTTGAGGATGAAGTTCGGGGCCAGATCGTGGAAGTCCAGGCCGTAGTAGAACATGAGCCCCCGGACAAATGGGTGAAGTGGAAAACCTAGTCCGCGGAGTAAGTGTGTGAGGAACACCACCCTCTCATGGGGCCTGGGGGTGGGAATGAGCTGCCCCTCGTCGGGTAGCCGGTGCGCGATGTCGCTGGACAAGTATCCGGCCTTCTGCAGCTTTTTTATGTGCCCCTCCATGACGGAGGAGGCCATCCACTTGCCTCCTGCTCCGGACATGGTTGGAGAAGGTTGAGGTGGGATGTGCGGACTTGGGCGCTGGAGCTCTTGTGCGCGGAAATGGATGGGCAAAGGAGGAAGAAGGCGTAGGTGAAAAGGAGGATCCTTATCCCCTTATATGGACGGACGAAGCTATGCGTCCCCCGCCAGCCTGGTAAAACTCGCTTATCTCCCAAGCGCCGTAATCAATGGCGCGGATGGGTTACCCACGTCCGTATTGATGGGAATCCCGGAATACGGGGGCACGATCTCCGCTTTGATAAGACGTGTCAAGGAAACCGCCTCGCTAAACGTGCTAAGGTGGAACAGTAAAAAACGATCCGTATGAAGGCCTGGCCGTGGTGTGATGTCACACCGCAGAATACGTCAGCAGATCTGTGCAAAAGTTATTCTCTCTACGGTGGTATGTGGAACTTGTTTTGCAGAGCCGGACACTATCCTTGTGTTCAAAATCTTCTATGAAGAATTTGAAAGAGGAACCCGCCTTGCAATGCCGAAGACAATATGCGCCCCGGACTCGTCGTTATTGAAGCCTGGTTCAGGGGCTACTGAGGGAGTCCTGGATTAGGGGGTGTCCGGATAGCCGAACTATCATCGCTGGCCGGACTCCTGGACTATGAAGATACAAGATTGAAGACTTCGTCCCGTGTCCGGATGGGACTTTCCTTGGCGTGGAAGGCAAGCTTGGCGATACGGATATGTAGATCTCCTACCATTGTAACCGACTCTGTGTAACCCTAACCCTATTCGTTGTCTATATAAACCAGAGGGTTTTAGTCCGTAGGACGAACAACAATCATACCATAGGCTAGCTTCTAGGGTTTAGCCTCTCTGATTTCGTGGTAGATCTACTCTTGTACTACCCATATCATCAATATCAATCAAGCAGGAGTAGGGTATTACCTCCATCGAGAGGGCCCGAACCTGGGTAAAAACATCGTGTCCCTTGTCTCCTGTTACCATCCGCCTAGACGCACAATTCGGGACCCCCTACCCGAGATCCGGGTTTTGACACCGACAGTCCCCAACACACCCAATACAATGGCAAATTGTATAGGTGCACTAGTTCGGCGAAGAGATGGCGATAAAAGTGTAATATTATTGGTAGAAATATATTTTTATAATCTGAATAAATATAAATAGCAAGGTAGCAAATATTAAACGGGCCCAAAAACGGTTTTGCAATGCTTAAAAATGAGGCCAAGGGTCCGTACTTTCGCTAGTGCAATCTCCCAAAAGTGCTAATATAATTGGATCATATAACCATCCCTCAAAGTGCGATGAAGAATCACTCCAAAGTTCCTATCTAGCGGAGAACATAAGAATAAATTGTTTGTAGGGTACGAAACCACCTCAAAGTTATTCTTTCCATTTGATCTATTCAAGAGTCCGTACTAAAATAACACAAAGCTATTCTTTCCGTTCGATCTATCCTAGAGTTCGTACTAAAATAACACCAAAGCAAATTCATATTCATAATACTCAATCCAACATATAGAACTTCAAAGAGTGCGCCAAGATTTCTACCGGGGAAACAAGGACAAGAACGTGCATCAACTCCTATGCATAGATTACCCCAATGTCACCTCGGGAATCTGCGAGTTGAGTGTCAAAACATATATCAAGTGAATCAATACGATACCCCATTATCACCACGAGTATTCAATTGCAAGACATATATCAAGTGTTCTCAAATCCATAAAAGTATCCAATCCGATAACAACGAAATCTCAAAGGGAAAAACTCAATTCATCACAACAAGATAGAGAGGGGAAAACACCATATGATCCGACTATATTAACAAAGCCCGCGGTACATCAAGATCGTGACATCTCAAGAACACGAGAGAGAGAGAGAGAGAGAGAGATTAAACACATAGCTACTGGTACAAACCCTCAGCCCCGAGGGTGGACTACTCCCTCCTCATCGTGGTGGCTGCCGGGATGATGAAGATGGCCACTAGAGATGATCCCCCCCAGCAGGATGCCGGAAAGGGGTCTAGATTGGTTTTCGGTGGCTACAGAGCCTTGTGGTGGCGGAACTTCTGATCTGGGTTCACCCCAAAGGGTTTTGGAATATTTGGGAATTTTTAGGGCAAAGAGGGGGTGTGGGAGGCCACCGAGGTGGGCACAACCCACCAGGGCGCGCCTGGGGGCCCAAGCGCGCCCTGGTGGGTTGTGCCCCCCTCGGAGCAGCCCCCAGGTGCAGCTCTGGCCCATTGGGTGTCTTCTGCTCCTTCAAAATCCACAAAAAGTTTCACGGTGTTTTGACTCCGTTTGATATTGATTTCCTGTGATGTAAAAAAACATGCAAAAACAACAACTGGCACTTGGCACTATGTCAATAGGTTAGTCACAAAAAATGATATAAAATGACTATAACATGATTATAAAACATCCAAGAATGATAATATAACAACATGGAACAATAAAAAATTATAGATACGTTGGAGACGTATCAGCATCCCCAAGCTTAATTCCTGCTCGTCCTCGAGTAGGTAAATGATAAAAACAGAATTTTGATGTGGAATGCTGCCTATCATGTCATCTCATATTATTTTCTTTGTAACATGGACATTTGGACTTTTATATGGTTCAAAGCAATAGTCTAGTTTTGACATGAGGACTTAAATACTCAAGCATATCAACAAGCAATGATGTCTTTCAAAATATCAACGCTAAAACAAGTTATCCCTAGCCCATCATGCTCAATCATTTATCCATTCATGAAACACACTCGCATATTAGCTACACCCAATGCTCAACATAGTGCCCCCTAGTTGGTGCTTTATAAGAGAAGATGGAGACTCAAATTAAAAATAAAAATTGCATAAAGTGAAAGAAAGGCCCTTCGCAGAGGGAAGTAGGGATTTGTAGAGGTGCCAGAGCTCAAAGCGAAAATTGAGAGATAAAAACATTTTGAGAGGCATACTTTTCCCACCAACGAAAATGACTTAGAGCTCCCAACACTTTCCATGCTAGATATATCATAGGCGGTTCCCAAACAAAAAATAAAGTTTATTCCTTTTTCCACCATACTTTCACTTTCCATGGCTAGCCGTATCCACGGGTGCCCTCCGTACCAACACTTTTCAAGGAATTTATTATTTGACAACATAAAGTAAATTCATTTTTCATTTCGGGACTGGGCATTCCTAATACCTTTGCCTTTCTCTCATGCAATGACAAGTGAATAAACACTCATTGTGAGAATAACACATCTAGCATGGAAAATATTGGCCACCCCTCACCGCCACGCGAGCGGTACGAGCACACAAAAGAGAAATTTATTTTGAAATTAGAGATGGCACATACAAATTTGCTTAGAAAGGCGAAAGAATACCGCATATAGGTAGATATAGTGGACTCATGTGACAAAACTGGTTTAAATGATTTTGGATGCACAAGTAGTGATCATACTTGGTGCAAAATGAAGGCTAGCAAAAGATTGAGAAGCGACCAACCAAGAAACGAATAATCTCATAAGCGAGCATTAAGCATAATTAAAACCAAATAATGCACCACAAGTAGGATATAATTTCATTGCATACCTATTGACTTTCGTGCTTGCATAGGGAATCACAAACCTTAACCCCAATATTCTTACTAAAGCATAATTACTCATCAACATAACTTACATATCACATCATCATATCTCAAAACTATTACAAGGAATCAAGTTTATTTTGTCAATGATCTTCATGAATTTTTTTATTATGTCCTTCTTGGATATCTATCACTTTGGGACTAATTTTCATGTGTTGCTTTTGATAAGCTCAAACAAATATAAGTGAAGATCATGAGCATAATATTTCTTTCTCTCAAATTAATTTAAGTGAAGCAAGAGAGAATTTCTTCAAAAATACTAAAGCACACCATGCTAAAAAGATATATAAGTGAAGCACTAAAGCAATTCCATAGAAAAGAGCTTCATTGACGGGATGTAAGTGCCGCTTACCTAGCCTCCCTGGCAACTATTTGAGGATTCTATTTTATTTAAAATTTTTTAGTTCTAAGTATTTTATTATAACAGCGAGCAAAACAAAATAAAATGACATTCCAAGGATAGCACAACTCATGCGAAGAAGCAAAAACATAGGCTCAACCGATACTCATCGATAATTGTTGAAAAAGAAAGATGGGATGCCTACCGGGGCATCCGCAAGCTTAGATGCTTGAGACTCCTTGAAATATTATCTTGGGGTGCCTTGGGCATACCCAAGCTTGAGCTTTTGCGTCTCCTTAATTCCTCTCATATCACGGTTTTCCTAAATCTCAAAAGCTTCATCCACACAAAACTCAACAAGAACTCGTGAGATAAGTTAGTATAAACAATGCAAAAAATCTTATCATTCTTTACTATAGAAGATCACTAAAATTATTATTCAATATTGCATACTAAATGGCTTTGCATATTTAACACTCCTATCCTAAAAAAGAATCATTAAACAAGAAAACATATGCAAACATAACAACAATCTGCCAAAACAGTACAGTCTGTAAACAGTTAATGTCTGCCATTCTTTTTTGTTAAGGCCTACAGTAATTTTATATTATAGACATGCCTTTTTTGATAGGCAAACTGTGGCTTATATTGCCTAATTTTTGATGGCAAACAGTGGCTCACATGGCATTCATTGCCCTTTTTGTAACTAAATTTGATGATGCATTTCAGTACTGTAGTTTAAGTTGGAACTTACATGGATGCAGTGTTAGTGATTCAGTTAACTTAGTGAACTGAAGATGCTTTCTGTTGTGCTAACTGAAATGAACAATGCTGGTTTGAACTGAAATGAACATTGCTGTTTTTATCTGAAAAAAGGTTTTGAAAAATATCTTAAAAAAGAGGTGTTGTGCTGGGTTAACAAAATCATGATATGTTTTGGAGTGAAAACTGCTGTTGTCGACTAAAAATAGTTTTCCCAAAAAATGGTTGTCCTGGGGATCGAACCCAGGACCCTCTGTGTGATAGGCTGAGTTCCATGCCAGTGCGCTAGTATTAGTGATCTGCTATATACTAATTGCCAAGTTTATTATAGTGAGATAAACTGTACATGCTGGTAAGAGCGGTGCCGTTCGCTCTTCCATTCCTATTAAGAGGCCACCACCCACCACCCACCGCCCCCACTCACCACTACCGCTTTCACGACGCCTCGTGCTCTCGCCCCCACCTCCCACTCCACCGAGAAGAAAACCTCGCCGGCCATCTCGACGCTGCCGCTGATGCCATGGACAGCCACCCTGCATGGCAGAGGATGGTCGACGAGCTGGCAGGAGACGACCAGGTCGCGCGCGCGGAGCTCCAAGAGATAGGCCGGTGGTTCCCCAGCATCGACATGCTTAGGGACCACGCGCGGGGCCTCATCGACCAGATGACCGACGACGAGAAGAGGCGCGCTCTCGTGGACGGCCCAGGTACGCATACGGCCAACATCTTCCGCTTTGCAATGGCGGAGACGCGCTCCGACGATCCGAGGCAGCGCTGACGTTGGTGGATGTACAGGTCCGCCACCACGCAGCAGCCGCAGCCGGATCCGGCGCGCGTGTGGTCGAGGATGCAGCGCGTCCACGATGTGGTTCTGGCCCTGCCTGCGCCGGTGCCCCTCGTGCACGTCGACGACGACGATGTCTCTCTGTCGTCCGACTCGGAGTACTGCAAGGTGGACTCACAATGACTCGCTCAGAGGGGATTCTCACTCCTCGCGTCGTATGCCTCGTCTGGCGATGAGGAGGTGTCCGTCGTTGTCCTGTCGGACGACGAGGAAGAGGAGGAAGATGACGAGATCCAGATGATGGCGCCAGTCCACAATGCCAATGAGGGCGACAGAGACCTCCCAATTGACGTGGAGGTGGTCCCAGATGTGCCAGACATCGTCAAACAGGAGGTGATGGATGAGGCAGAAGAGGAGAAGGTGGCAGCGGCACCACAGAAGCCGGAGAAGACGAAGAAAAGGCAATTTGCAGGGGAGGTGCGCCGCTCGGAGCGCCTCAAGCACCTGAAGAACTGAACTGAAGATGACGGACAAGAAGATGATGCAGTGGTTAGGTATGCTGACTAGCAAGAAAATTCAGCATATAAGTTAGAGATATTTTGGTTAGTTTATGTTAGGTGTGCTCTATATATGCAGAGCACATAAGTTAATTGTAATGTTGCACTTCGCTATATTGTCCGAACAATCCTGCAATGTTTAGGACATCTGCATGCTATCTATATAGTTAATCTGCTTTGCTATGCCTATCTTGTTATCATGCTTTGATTTGTCGGTGCTGCCATTGTTACAAATGCTCGTTATAATGTGGTCTGTAGCTACAACTTTGCAAAGAAAGAATGCAACAGTTATGTAGGGCATTCTGCTGCTGCTTTGCAATGTTGCTGCTGCTGTTACTTTGCAATGCTACTGCTGCTGTTGCTTTGCAATTCTAATTGAATATAACTCATTTAAATTCAGTTAACTGAAGATTCAGTTAACTAAAATTGTGGTTAACTGAAGATATCTGATTTAAATTCAGTTAACTGAAGATATAGATAACTGAATTTATATTTAACTTAAGATTTCTCATTAAAATTCAGTTAAGTTGTGATCTTCGATAACTCAATTTGTAGTGAACTAAAGATTTCTAATTAAAATTCAGTTAACTAACTTCTTCAGATAACTCAATTTGTATTTAACTTAAGATTTCTCTTTAAATCCAGTTAACTAAAGATATATCATTTACATCTAGTTAATCAATCTTCGGATAACTCAATTTGTGTTTAATCAAGATATATCATTTACATTCGCTAATCAATCTTCGATAACTCGAACTTCATTAACTACAAACTAAGTTAATTCACATCTGTAAAATTGGACTTATCTCGAGACATTCAGATAACTAGTAACAATAAAAGGAGTCATGCAGATTTAGTTAACTTAAAGCATTCATACAAATTCAGGCATTACACAATCTGGCATTAAACCAACAAATTCAATACAACTAATTAATAGATCTTCTTGATTGAATTACTCAAATTCATCTAAGATCTCTTTCACCTCCTTATCTTGCTCTTGGTCTCCTCCTTGTGCCCGAATAAATCACTAATCATGTACTCTAGTTTCTTCTTCTCCTTCTTCACTCATCCTCTGTGAGACAACTTTGTCCAACTCCTCCTTCATGCTGTCCATCTGTTGCTTCATCTCATCCTCTCTTTCTCTCGCCTTAGCCCTAACAACCTGATGAAATGCTAGTGGTAGATTTATCAGACATCTTCTTCTTCTCAAGCTCTTCCTTTAGGTCAGAAAGCAAGTCTTGCATTGCCCAATTCAGTAACTGCCTGCTCCTTGTCACCCACCATCTTAGCAAAATCTAGCATAAAAACCTCAGATCATTTTCCATCTTTTCCTTCTCTTTCACAACCCTAAAATTTTCTTCAAAGAAGAACTACACTTTCCCCGAGCCTTAGCTTCTTCTCATCATCATACATGCCCCAAACCCTAGCTAAACTCATCTTCAAAGTGGCAGGCCATTCAGGTCAATCCACTCCACAAAGTTGCATTTAGGTATTTCCTACCAAATAAGAAAAGAATACAACTTTAGATAAATGAAAATGCTTGGAGCACTATTTAAATTCAGATAAGTTCAGTTTGTTCATTTACATTCGCTTAAGTTCACAAACAACATGTCGTTAATCGAGAAATTCTGTTAATTTAAATGCTGTTAAACAAAGATGTTGTTAACTGAAAAGTTCAGTTAATGATCGCAGTTTTCTTCAAGAAATGAATTTGGATATAGCTGCGTTATCTTCACCAAATGAAAAATTCAGTTAACTAACTGCAGATTTCTTCGCTAACTATATTCCTGCACTCTTATACAGATCACAAAGGACATGACACATTCCAATAACAGTAAATCTACTAACCTTCGTGCACAAGCAAGATACCTTCTACCACTGTCAACAGATTCAAAGGACACAAACTTCTCACAAAGCATTGGTGTTCACATCTAGCTTAAAGATCTCGAGCAAAGCCACTCCACTCGAAAGCGTAAGATAGTGGCAGCAGCAGAGCCTAGAACAAATTCTTGTCAAGACAACATTGCCCATTTCTTAGCAGCAGGAGCCCTAACCCTAACTGCCAAAGGAGTATGTATGTACTAGAGGTAGACGAACTAACCTCACTTGTCACAGAGTAGCCGTCCGACGACGAGCTGGATCCTTCACTCCAAGAAACCATGGCCGCGAGCTGGAAGGCGGTGGCGGCGATCTGGAGCAGACGAGCTGAAGAAGAAGAAGCTGATAGGCGAGTGGAGAGGAGAGAGCCGATAGAGGATAGGATATGCCAAAGGAATATACCTTTCACCGACAAGTTAACTCCTCGTGAAGTATCATGGGTTGATTGGTGATTAAGGCAGGGGGCTATGTGCAAAAGCAAGCACTGACCAGCCCAGCCACCGGCTCCACTTGGTGAGTTCTGATTGGTCAGGACTAAAATTTCACATCCATGACAAGTTTAAGGATGAAATAGTTAGCTTTTTCAAGTTCAAGGACCAAACCATCACCTGACATGCAAGTTCAGGGACCATACTTCTGCTACTCCAAAAATTCTGGAAAAATTAGGACCACGTGAGCAATTTGTATATTAATTTTTTAAATAAAGAATCAACTCAAAATAACTCTTCTATTAAAAACGAGAATTATTTCCGTGAGCGCAAAATTTTCTGTTTTTCAGCAAGATCAAATCAACTATCACCCAACATGATCCCAAAGGCATTACTTGGCACTTTATTGAAACAAAGGCAATAAAACATGATTACTACAGTATAATAATCATGTGAACACACAAAAACAGTAGGTAAAAGTGTTGGGTTGTCTCCCAACAAGCGCTTTTCTTTAATGCCTTTTAGCTAGGCATGATGATTCCAATGATGCTCGCATAGAAGATAAGAATTGGAACATGAAGAGAGCATCATGAAGCATATGACTAGAACATTTAAGTCTAACCCACTTCCTATGCATAGGGATTTTCTGATCAAACAATTCATAGGAACAAGAATCAACTAGCATAGGAAGGCAAAACAAGTGCAACTTCAAAAATTTCAACACATAGAGAGGAAACTTGATATTATTGAGATATGTAAAAGCATATGTTACTCGCTCATAATAATTTTCAGTAGCACCATGAATGAATTCAACAATATAACTATCACATAGAGCATTCTTTTCATGATACATAAGCATAGAAATTTTGTTACTCTCCACATGAGCAAATTTATTCTCATAAATAGTAGTGGGAGCAAACTCAACAAAATAACTATCATGGGATTGAAAATTAGAATCATGATGACAAGTTCCATGGTTATCATTATTCTCTATAGCATACATGTCATTACCATAATCATCATAGATAGCAACTTTGTTGTCATAATCAATTGCAACCTCTTCCAAAATAGTGGATTCATCATCAAATAAAGTCATTACATCTCCGAATCAACTTTCATCAATATAATCATCATAAACAGGAGGTGTGCAATCATCCTAATAAATTTTCTCATCAAAACTTGTGGGACTGAAAATATCATCTTCATCAATAGCATCCCCAAGCTTATGGCTTTGCATATCATTAGCATCATGGACATCCAAAGAATTCATACTAACAACATTGCAATCATGCTCATCATTTATATATTTTGTGCCAAACATTTTATTGACTTCTTCTTCTAACAACTGAGCACAATTTTCCGATCCATCATTTTCAAGAAAGATATTATAAAGATGATCAATAATATGATGCAACCTCAATTCCATTTTTTATGTAGTTTTATTTTATAAACCAAACTAGTGATAAAACAAGAAACTAAAAGATTCAATTGCAAGATCTAAAGATATACCTTCACGCACTCACCTCCCCGGCAATGGCGCCAGAAAAGAGCTTGATGTCTACTACACAGCTTTATTCTTGTAGACACGTGTTGGGCCTCCAAGCACAGAGTTTTGTAGGACAGTAGCAATTTTCCCACAAGTGGACGACCTAAGGTTTATCAATCCGTGGGAGGCATAGGATGAATATGGTCTCTCTCAAACAACCCTGCAATCAAATACAAGAAATCTCTTGTGTCCCCAACACACCCAATACAATGGCAAATTGTATAGGTGCACTAGTTCGGTGAACAGATGGTGATAAAAGTGTAATATGGATGGTAGAAATATATTTTTATATTCTGAATGAATAAAACAACAAGGTAACAAATAGTAAACGGGCACAAAAATGGTATTACAATGCTTGAAAATGAGGCCTAGGGTCCGTACTTTCACTAGTGCAATCTCTCAACATTGCTAATATAATTGGATCATATAACCATCCCTCAACGTGCGATGAAGAATCACTCCAAAGTTCCTGTCTAGCAGAGAACATAAGACAGAATTGTTTGCAGGGTACGAAACCACCTCAAAGCTATTCTTTTCAATCAATCTATCCTAGAGTTCGTACTAAAATAACACCAAGCTATTCTTTCCAATCAATCTAACCAAGAGTTCATACTAAAATAACACCAAAGCAAATTCAGATTCATAATATTCAATACAACACAAAGAACTTCAAAGAGTGCCCCTAGATTTCTATCGGATAAAGAAAGACAAGAACGTGCATCAACCCCTATGCATAGATTACCCCAATGTCACCTCGGGAATCCGCCAGTTGAGTGCCAAAACATATATGAAGTGAATCAATACGATACCCCATTGTCACCACGAGTATTCAATTGCAAGACATATATCAAGTGTTCTCAAATCTATAAAAGTATTCAATCCGACAACAACGAAATCTCAAAGGGAAAACTCAATTCATCAAAAGATAGAGAGGGGAAAACACCATATGATCCGACTATATTAACAAAGCCCGTGATACATCAAGATGGTGACATCTCAAGAACACGAGAGAGAGAGAGAGAGAGAGAGAGAGAGAGAGAGAGATTAAACACATAGATACTGGTACAAACCCTCAGCCCCGAGGGCGGACTACTCCCTCCTCATCGTGGTGGCCGCCGGGAGGATGAAGATGGCCACCGGAGATGATTCCCCCTCCGGCAGGGTGCCGGAACGGGGTCTAGATTGGTTTTCCGTGGCTACAGAGCCTTGTAGCGGCGGAACTTCTGATCTAGGTTCATCCCGAAGGGTTTTGGAATATGTGGGAATTTATAGGGCAAAGAGGGGGTGTGGGAGGCCACCAAGGTGGGCACAACTCACCAGGGCGCGCCTGGGGGCCCAGGCATGCCCTAGTGGGTTGTGCCCCCCTCGTGGCACCCCCCCAGGTGGAGCTCTGGCCCATTGGGTGTCTTCTGGTTCATAAAAAATCCACAAAAAGTTTCTCGGTATTTGGACTCCGTTTGATATTGATGTCGTGCGATGTAAAAAACATGCAAAAAACAACAACTGGCACTTGGCACTATGTCAATAGGTTAGTCCCAAAAAATGATATAAAATGATTATAAAATATACAAGAATGATAATATAACAGCATGGAACAATCAAAAATTATAGATACGTTTGGAGACGTATCAAGTAGCTGCACTTCCCGCGCACCTTGTCGGCAAGCTATGCTCCTCTGTAACTTGAGCTCATACATAAAATCAATCCACCAAAGCAGGAGTAGGGTTTTACACTTCACGGTGGCCCGAACTTGGGTAAACTCTGTGTGTTGATTGCTAGATTTACTCTTTGTGTTCGTTGATCCCCACAGTTGAACCGCAAAGGGGCCTTTGCTGGTCCGATAGATTGTCGTACCTCGACACCCACTCAGAAATAGTTTTCTGCCGGACGACTCTTAGGGGCTGAGAAAGCTCAACCTTCTTCTCAAGAAGAAAGATATGTTAACATCACCAATTTGATTATAGTATATCCATGTTCAGTACATATGTCAAAAAGCTAAGTGATTTTTTCACAAAGAGGAATTTGTCCATTAAGTGAATCAATCTAGCCAGATCAACAGAACCAATGGTAATATTTCTCCCAATCATATATAAATCCCTGACTTACAAGATTGTACCATGTACTCATTGGAAACCTTCACAGCAGGATCCACCTCCCCGTCCACCTCCAAAACTAGAGTAGACTTATTAACCACATTCGCATAAGATCTGAAGATATTAACATAGATGCAGAATTCACCTGCACCATCTTTGAATTTGCCGCACTCATGTTTAGCGGGACAAATGTGTCACAAGAGGAGGATTGTTCATAAGGAAAATCTACTTGTCAGGTTGCTCATTCATTTGAGAACTACCCTCCATAGCCATTTAATTTTCACAAGCCAGTTTCTCAATCAGTAAAGAACTGTCCACTTCACTTTCAGAGGACACAGACAACTCTTTGTCCAAAGGCACCATATACATGATTTTCCTCCACGGTAAGACGAGGGGCCAAATTTTTCTAGAACATGGAATTCGGAGTCAGATACGTCATTGTCAGCATCATGACTTTTGCGCAAGGAGTATGGTAAGGATTGACTGCTATGTCTCTAGGCACTCACACAACATATTCTCCAACACTGAGATTTCTTACAAGACTTCCTCGGTTTCATATATTTAGAATTTACAAAAATGACCACCCAAGCAACCTTCAACAACAATAGGGAACTCAGTCACACTTCTGCAACTCATTTTCGTACATAGAAGACGGGTGGTGTAAAGTGGACACATCAATATCCAAAATTACACCCACCAACCCCCAACAAAAGCGGCATTCCTGTCACACCGTTCATCTAGAGGGATCTTACTAACCTTAACCCAAGCATCTTCCAACACATCAAATAAACAAGATAATCTAACGACCACGCCATAGGACTTATGTGTCATTCACTCAATGTATACAGAGTTTTCAACTTCATGCACATTAGAAACCTCACGACATAGTGATTAGGGGCAATCAAACGAGCAGTATAGTACCAGGTAGATCCAATGTAAATATTGAACCCAAGCTCAACCTCTCTAGTTGTGGCAGCTCCTTCAGTGATAGTGATAGCCACACTGCTAGAACGGTCCTTAATTTGCTTAGCAGAACTATTATTATGAATGCAATAAAATCCCTGACCTCTAAACTGAAAAGTACACATAGCAGGCATACATTCCTAGGGAAGGAACTCAGTGCAAATGGTAATAGATGGACATTCTATTTGCCGCGCTCACTGAAAGCTTGCAGGCATTTAGCAGTATAATGACCAATAATATGGCAGATATGACAAATAATTCCCAGTCTTGTCAATTTTATTGTTGGGTGCAAGAAGATCATGCCCTTTAGGAGGATGATTATTAGTCAAACCAATAAACGTTCGACTTTCTTCTATGGTCGGAATAGCGTTTGTAGCATCCTTCATGAGTATTTAACTATTTATCACATATGCACTCGGGAACGACTTGGAGGCAAGTCTTGTTTGAGATGGTGGCAATTCATTAACCAAATATCTAATGGAGTATGCAACACACATTTGCTTATGTTGGTAGTTCCGTCGCGTGAATGGTTAATCACAAGATTTGAAGTAGTGATGTGGCATTAGATAAATGTACGAATGCTAAGGGAATCTCCAACGTGCATCACCAAATGAATGGCATCAAATTATCGCAAATAATCCACAGACAACAGGTTGTGTGTCAGCCATTCAACCGTAGACATCAAGTTTTCGTCCTTTCTTCTTTTTCTCTATACCCAAAGCACTGAAAATAATCAAATATAAACAACACATTTTTTAATAACCATGTTATGCAAATATTGGAATGCAACAATAATTCATATAATTATTAAATCTAAATATAACATTTTGAAATAAAATAGTTTAAATTTGAATTCAACTTATTCGGACACATGTTCTAATTGTCCATCTAAACGTCCACAGATGCTCAATCAGGTAATTTTGAATGTGTGTATGAGTTGCTCGATTGCGAATCTGATGACGTATTTGGAGAAAATTCTCAAACTTCCCTTGATATAGAATCACCCATCTCTTGAAATTCTAGACCCGGGTGAACTCCCTCACCCTCATCCTTGTCATCCAAAATTATATTGCGCACAATCAAACAAGTTTTCATAATCTCTCACAATATCATGATATATCATCATCACTAATTCATGGATTAAAACAATAAAAAATTGCAAACATACCCAACATGTCCAATTGGTTGTGAATTATATCAAGTGAACGTGTGGCGAGATGATATGATCCTAGGCTCACGCACACTACAACTAGTTAAATGAATTGGTGTGTGTCACGAGGTCGTGGGCACTAGCACCATTGATAACGATGATGATAAGGTAGTGAGAGTGTGTGATGAAAGTACTTCCTGCTAGTACCAACAGTGGATCGGGACTAGAGTATAGAGCCCTTTAGAACTTGGAGCGAGGGTAGGTTGTTTGAGATCCTCCGTGCTGGAGCTGTCTTTTCTCCACAACCCCAAAATAGCAACAAACCTTTTGAGATTTGTCTTTTGAGGCCCTACTAAAGATGCTCTAAGGGTGGACAAACAAATAGAGTATAACAAAGGGTTTCATGTTCCTTTTTTCTGTGATGTGTTAATTCCTGCACAAGTAAAGCATCACTGTAGAACCCCTTAGTAGAGACATATCCTAAAACACTAAGCTCCCTTGAAAGGGAGCCTCCGCGTGTGTCATGAGTTTTGAAGGCACATGGGCCTATGTTGGTGCATGTGGGCTAGACGAGTTGGGTCAGTTACCTGTAACGCGTGCCTTGTGTCTCGCACTTCACCTACTGTTTGATAGATGACCAGCTAAAGTCTACCTTTCACTCGTAAAAAAGGTAAACTCCACCATCAAAGTGAAGAATGATTACCCATCCAACATGAAACAAACCAAACAGGAAAAAAATTGTCCAATCGAGAAACACCAAGGTTCGTCATCTCTCTCTCTCTCTCTACATTCATCCATGAGATATTATTTTACTTTATTATATTTCTGGTGTTTCCCTTTTCATAGACTTGTTGAGTTTCCCTTTTTTCCATTTTATGAAAAATTGTTAACTACATACTCATATTTAGATTGTAACTTTTTATCTAAAATAACCTTTTCATGTTCCCTTTTTTACATATATTTACACGGTCCATTTTTCAACAAACAGGTGGATATTTCCTTTACAAAATTGCATAAACATTTATAAAAATCTCACGAACAATTCTTAAAATTCATGATTTTTTTTCAAATATGTGATTTTTTTGTAAATACATGAATTATTTGGATGAATATATTTTTAAAATGGGTGAATTTGTTTTGTAAATACATAATTTTTTGTATGAATATATTTTTAAATGGGTGAACACTTTTGTATGAAATATATGAAGATGTTTTGAACTAGATGAACATTTTAAAAAGTGTGGAAACTTTTAAATTTTCACCAACACTTCTTTTAAATTCAATAGACATTTTTCAAAATGTGCAAATATATTTTTAAATATGTGCATACTTTTTAAAATATACGAGCAGGCTTTAAAACCCACGATCATATTTCTAACATGTATGTAAACAATTCTGTAAGTATCTGGACAATATCTGCAATGTACTATTTAAAATTTCGGAAACATTAGTTATTTCTGAAAAAGGCGAATAAAAAATCAACACAAATGAAAAGAAACAAAAAATTGCCCAACCTATGGTTTTTCTTTCTGGTAGAATTGCCCAACCTACGCTAATTGGCCGTCTCAATAAAGATAGCAGGTAGCAGTGTTTTCGGACACTCTAAACGTCCTATAGCTTAATGTGCGCTGCTTGATGCGTGGCTAACTGCTCTGTGGTCAGTAGTCAGTACACGAGTGAATTTTCCCTAAAACACGTGTCATGTGTAACCAACGATGCCTTCTCCTCAAGTCTAAACACCTCCTCCAACAAAAACTGAGTAGACACCACCACAAAGAAAAACACTAAGAGTAACTCCAACGCGACGATCCATTTCGTCCGTCGTCGTCTGTTTAGGTCGTCGCGGACAAAAATGATGGCTCAACGTTCTGACCCATTTTCAAAACGGTGCTTCTCGTCCGCGCGGACCCATTTACGGTCCAAATTTGCGGCTGAAATGTGTCGGCGCGGAGACGAAGCGGACGCGCCGCACGTCCTCTCGGTGTCCACCGCGTCCCCACATGGCGGCCGCCCAACTACCTCCCGCGTCTTTATGAATGACGACCGCCGATCGCGGGCCCACGCGTCAGCGTCGGGGTCGGACTTTTTTAATCCAAGCGTGCGGTGGGGCGTCCTCATCCTCTTCCAGACGTCCGTTCCCATCTAGCCACCCATGTGCTCCCACGTCGGCGACAAACCCTTGCCACTATGGGCTTCTTCTCCGGCAAGAACAAGGGCAAGGCCCCCGTCGGCCCTTCCCGCGCGCTCCCCCCGCCTCCGCCGGTGTCTTCCAGCCGGCCTCGGCAGCGGATTAGCGTCCTAGTGCACTAGGCGAAGTGGCACTGGGAGCACCGCATCCCCCTATTATCCCGACGTCACGCTGCCACATGACTCGCACTTAGATCCGAAGAGGATCCCAGTGCAGGCGGTGCCACGGTCAGCGCGAGCGCACGCGAAGGAGGTGCGACGCCGGCGGCAGCTGCTGGCGTTGGAGCAACGCCTCAACTGCGCCTACGCGCAGACTCTTCCGATTGGGAGGTCTGGTTCGCGTTCGAGCACGAGGAGCAGCGGCGGCGCGGCGTTCGCGACGTACGTCCTGGCTCCCCGCCACCGCGCCTCGTCATGCGCGACGAGGACCAGGAGGCGGAGCTGGCGGCTGCCCTCCATGAAAGCGAGGAGGACGAGCGGTGCAAGGCGGAGGAGGAGGAGGCGGCATACCAGGAGCGCATGACGAAGGCCATGAACTCTCTGCTGTCGGAGACTGCGTCGTGCCGCCGTCCCCCGTCAAGGCTGAGCCGGCGCCGACCCCATGAATCCGAGTACTACTCATGGTACGGGTGGTGCGCGAGTGGGTCAGCGCGCCACCGATCTGATTTTGGGCGACGCCGGCGCTGGAGCAGCTCTACCTAGAGCAATGGTGGCAGCAAAGGATGGCGGAGGAGCTCCGCGAGGACGAGTGGCTCGAGCGCGACGCGGAGGAGGAGCGCCGCGAGGAAGAGGAGAAGGAGTGCCTTGCCCGCGGTGGGCCAGCCCAGCCCGCGGCGGACGTTGCCACAGCCTGGGCGACGACGTTCCCTGGACTGGCCCGACACCGACGCTCATCGACCTCACCGGCATCGACGACGACAAGAACGCCTAGGCAGTGCACCTCCTCCTAGTTTTTAGTTTTATTAATGTTTTAACTTAATGTAAAAGTTGACTCATGGACTCTCGCTGGTCTTTACGGCCGGCATTAATATTTAATTAATGTTTTTTATTTTTAAAATGTTTACGGTGTTTCTTTTTCGCGACCTTAAAAAATGGGTCGGATCAACGTTGGACGCAAGCGCCGACCCAAATACGAAAGCGAATATGAGTGTTCGCCGGATCGATCCAAATAGAGAAAAGGCGAACAAAATCACTGTCTGTTTTGGTCGGCAGGTTGAAGTTGCTCTAAAATCATACTGTATAATAACATAGTTAAAGTCCGTAACCCATAAACAAAGAACAGTGCGGCAAAGCACGCGATCAAAACACATCAAGCCAAACAACGATACATAGGAAATGCTGCCATAGCAAGTAGTACTAGTAGAACTAGAAGTAGTAGTGGCATCATAGTTGACCCGCTGATTGTGAGATAAGACAGGGCTCCATAGCATAGCAAGGTGCGTCCTGCGCAAAGACTGCAGGTGATGGTGATGCGATCATGCGAATCCAAACCACGTGCAGCTGGCGGGCGGTGATGAATATGATGGCTTGCAATGGAAAGCACTGGCCACCAAACCCTGCAACTGAGAGCGGGGGAAAGGGATGGCTCAGAGCCTCAGAGGAGAATGCCACGGCACGGACACGGACACGGACACGGACACGGGCACACAGGCAGGCGCACATCCTCGCTGGCGTAGGGGAGGGGGAGCACCGGAAAGGGGGAAGGAATAATGGAAAGGCTGATACTGCTTGTCTCCATGCACCCCCACCTCACGCGGAGGTTTCCTTGAAGTGGCAACAACTAAAGAAGGCCACGCATGTGAGAAAAGTCGAGTCCCCGTGTACCACTGCCCCATTGCACGCACGAGCAGCAACAGTCCAAGGGAAGTTGTGTTGTCTGCTTCCCTCGTGTCCTTTCGTAGATTCCCTGGTCAGTGCAGTGTAGGGGATCCCCATGCTTTCATCATCATGAGGATGAGAAATGGGGTGCGTCGTACGTACGGCTAAAGGAAAAGGGTAAAGGGAATGCCGGAAAAGGAGAGGATTTTGGCAGAGGGAACTCACGAGGGGACGGGAAACAAAGGAGTAAAAACGGAACGTCTTTTCTTGCGTGAAAGGAGCCATGTCCTTCTGTTTTTTTTCACGGGAGTTTCCACTGTTCGTACCATCCAGCTCCGCGGGAGCTATTTCTACTGTCAATTTACTTCCTTTCTGTATTGTGAGGAGTCATTTCTTTATCGTTTGTTTTGTTGATCGAGTTTTATTTGCCGTTTGTCCAAGTTAGTAGACATCCCATCAATCTGTTAATGTGTTTTCGCCTCGCGTGGATTATGGCGGTGTGACTATCGAACCATCGTCTCTAAGATGTTGGCCGGGACACGCAAGTGTTGAGCACACGGACTTGCGTTCGCTTCGCGTCGTCCGCTCCGGCGACTTGGGGCGAAACCTAGCCGTCACGGTCCCCCCGCCTCCTCCTCCTCCTCCGCCGGCCGCAGCCTTGTGTGGCGTGGCGGCGGCGGGTTTCTCAAGATCCGCCGACGGCGAGGCGCCCCCCTCTCATCGAGATCGATGCCGTCCGCCTCCCAGCTCCCGTGGCCGCCGACGAGCCCTTCGTGGCGGCTGCCGGTCGCCGGGCTGTCGCTAGCCCTTCTCCCGATCCGGTGTGGGGTCTCTGAAGGTCCGACCGCGATCAGCCGGCTCGGTCTGGATCGGGCCGCCTTCTGGCGGCCGCGGACCGGGGATCGCCGGATCCGCCGGATCGGCCGACGCGCCTCGCCTCGTCGCCCGGCTTGGGTGCTCGTGGTGTGGTCTCCTTGGTGGCGGCGGTGTGGGTCGTTCTCCGTGTTTTGACGGGATGTGCGCGGTGGGTGGATGCCGGGGCGGCGGCCTCGGGCGGTGTGGACGGCGTGGCCTCTCGACTGGCGACGGCCGTGGGAGCTGGTGGTCCGCGACTTCGGCTGTGCGGATGGCGAGGTCTCGGTGGACGTCTACTATGGTGGGTCGGGGTGCCCCCTCACCCGGCGTGCCTGCTTCGATGAAGTCCAACGCCTTCTCCGGCTGCGTGCGCTCCCCTGGCCAAGGCTTTTGCCGGGTGGATGGGACGGGGGCAGGATCGGGGGAAACCCTTGCCCGTCGGCGGAGGCCACGACAATGGCGGCGCCTTGTGGGCGTCGGTTTCCTTCTTGGAGGCCTTGTCGAGGTCCTATCCCGTTTCTCACTCTGATCTTCATTTGGGCGAAAGCTCTAGTCCCCCTTGCGGGCGACGGCGTCGTACCTTCATCGCGTTCCTTCTTGAAGGCGTCGCCTGGGGTTCCCAGAAGCACAGTGGGCGCTTTATGGTGTGTCGTGGTTTTGTCACGGCAGATGTCCTCATGAAAGCACTTAGTCATGGAGCCATCGCTACAGGTTAGCTTGAAGGGGTTAAAGCGGACACAAGGACGCAAGAGAGTTTATACTAGTTCGTCCCCTTTGATGAAGGTAAAAGCCTACGTCTAGTTGTGATGGAATTGATGGGGGTTTCGATGACCAGGGAGCAAACAAGCTTCGCCTAAGTCTCGAGTTATTTTCTGTCCTCCTGAATCGCCGTCGGGTCGTCCCCTTATATACATGGGTGACGCCCGTCGGTTTGCAGAGTCCCGAGACCGGCTCATAGACGTGTCCGGTTCGGTCTCTAGTATTTCTAACTTACAACACAAGTTACATACTAATGCCGGTTCACGGCTACAAGCCTTAAACCGTTCTCGGGCCTTGGGCCCTTATAGAATATCCTCACGGGCTTCAAGCATACTTGACTCATCGATGAAGTTAACCCGCCTCTCTGGCGGTTTATGCCCAGAGTAATATCCCCAACATTAGGCCCAGATTGATTTGAACAGGTTCATGTGAATCCTTAGTAAAAACTTCGCCTTCAACATCTTCTTGGTTGAACCGCCATGACGCTATCTTCTCAGATTGTGGTGAACCGCTTGACGCCATCTCGTCATAAAGAATGTATATAACATCTTTTCATTAATGAGTCTGCAACAATCGAGGCGATAGCTCGCTTCCAAACTTATGCCCCTTGATTTTTCGCCGACACACATATCCTTTGCCTTTATAAACAGACCGAAGGGTCATTTCTTTTCCCCCTTCGTGCCCCTCTGCTTGTCTTCCTCGCCGCCAGACTTCGAGCTCCGCCACCGCCATCAACTTCTGCACCAACCTTGGCCGCTGCATCATCCTCGAACGTATTGTAGGCGTCGCGGCGACCTTCCGCTTCTTCCTCAAATTTCGGTAAGTCTTCTCGCCCTTTCACCATAGATCTGTTCTAGGGTTTCCGTTTCTTGGTACTCTCGCTTGCTTCTTGCTCATATGCTAACTTTTAGTTAAGTCTGTGAATCTTTGTTCCGCGTAGCAGTAGTTTTTTAGCATCCGCTGTCACTTACGCATCTCAAGGTCATAGATCTCCTTGCACCTTTTCTCATTGATTCGGTACCGCTCCATTTTAGATCTTGAATATGTATTTCTTTTCTGAATATGCTTCAGATCCAAAACTGTGATAAGCTTTTGTGAAACCTGTTTTCGCACATCTACTTTTGATTCACCAAAGTTTCAGACCAGGCGGTTTGACTTTGTAGAGAAGCTGACAACTCGGCATATACCATTAGTCCCCTTGTTGAACCGCCAGGGTTTTCCGGTTTATGTATTGCCACCTTGCAAAACTCCGGTTTATAAGCAACTTCTTCCGGTTTAACAATGAATGTATCAATATATAACCTTCCAACATACTCTTGAACCGGTATTACTGCTTTGCAGATTGCATCATGGCCAAGCAAGTGTACGAGTGTAACTGGGCCCCTTCTCGAGTGACAGAAACTCAATTGGATAACTTAGTCCGCACCGGCGCCTTAGGCAAAAAAAAGACATCATTCACTGGAGGGTCCCTAGCCCGGAGAGTTCTCCAGAACCCAAGGATGGAGAAGTTTTTGTGTTTGCTGATCATTTAGCCCGGGGCTTCAGTCCACCCGGTTCAAAGTTTTATCGAGATGTCTTGGCTAGCTTCCAGCTGCGTCCACAAGACATTGGCCCCAACTCCATAACCAATATCTGTCATTTTCAAGTGCCCTGTGAGGTGTTCTTTCAAGAGGAGCCCACAGTTGAATTGTTCAGAGATTACTTCCATCTAAACCGCCGCACTGAATTTTCTGATGGTCCCAACACTAAGTTGGGTGGTATGGCGATTCAGAAGCGGAAAGAGGTCACTTACCCTCACGCCAAACTGCACAGCCATCCCAAAGAGTGGAATTCAACATGGTTTTATCAAAAGATACCTCCCCGAGGGAGAAAATCCCTTACCGGTTACCGTCCGGAGCGGCTAAGCAACACGCATCCCTCCCTCACAGATCGATCGCTAAGGAGAGAAGCAAATATGCTCCTCAATTATCCAAGCTCCGGCCTTCATGGCCAACGGGTTGACAGAATTGATCTTGCTCAGCTCTTGGATATCTTGGAGTATACGCCCTAAGCTCAAGGCCCGTTTGATGTGCAAATACGTAAGATGTGAAAGACCCTCTACGGCATATTGAGATCCAAATGACGATGATGAAGTTATCGAGGCTGTTAAGAGGATGTTGAACGAACCGAAGTCGCTTGCGCCCAAACCGCCCGGCTCCCTTCTCTGTCGTTAATAAACCGCCAAAGTAAGACTCATATCTTGTGCCTTTATAAGATCGACTATGTTCAAGTACTCTTTGTTGATGTTAACATCTTTCAAACAGGGTGATGATCCATTTTGGAGCAGGAAGACTCCACAAGAGAAACCGTGGCAATAACCCGCCCAAGACCAAAGTTGTGAAGAAACCAGCCTATAGAAAGAAAACCACCGCCTCCTCCGATCCACCAAATTTACGATGTGGGTAATCCGGACCTTGTGGTAGAACTTGACTCACTTGGTCTATTTTTACACACCTTATTGATAATGATTATTGCCGTGATGATGTGAAGCTAGTCATGCTGATGTTGTAGAGGTAATCGCTCTTTCTTCCGATTCAAACCCTTTACCTTCAAAGAAAATCCGTCGGCAAACCGGAAAGTTAAATTTTCTCATCCTCTTGCTTACTTAGATCGAAACTTTCTTATGAATACACAACAGCATGAAGCTCGTCGCACAACCCGCACAACGGTTGTGTAGTCACCTCCACCGGTTTACCGAATAGTCCGTTCGGAAACGCCCGCTCGAGAGGTCTCTAACTGCTTCGCCAATGCTTATCCTAAAGCGGGTTGCATTCGTCAACCTCTTAATCCATCTGACTCCGATTATCAGGTTACTTCTCATTCTTCCTCTGGCGAGTCGACAAGCACCCAACTCCCACCACTCAAGACAGTGCTTGGGTGAGCCATATTCCTGATAATGTTGTTTGGTATACCACTTTCAATGTTCATTGGACTGATCCGTCTTTTTCCTTTCAGAGCCAAGCCTAGGCCAAGCAAGAAAGCTCGCCTGGATAAAGCGGCAGAAGATGATGCTCCTGAACCGACCCAAATACCAAACCCTAAGGAACACATCCAGGATGATATACTGACTGACCCACCATTGCAAGGTCATGATGTTACTGTTGAAGAGGCGTATGTTGATACCACCGGTCCTTCAAATCAACCCACAAGTCCTGCTCAAACTGACAAGATAGCGAGTCCACCAAAGCAGACGGATAAACCGGCGACCCCAGTGCGAACCGGCGAAGCCAAGGATGACGATGTTATGATTATCGGCTTTGGCCATTCCGAGCTGTAATCCTGTCGCCTTGTCCAAGCACACTTGCCAAGGATGAATTTATCGTTTGGTAAAGGCAAGTGGAATGCCAATTTGGCAACTTATGCCGCTTTGAATCCACAAGATCTTCATTCCGGTTATCTGAACCGGTTATATACCAGCCGTGATTATGAAGCCGGTCTGGTGAACATGATGAAGGACAAATATGAGGTAAACTCCATAACTCCCTGCTTGTACATTTCAATCTGTCAACTCTAATAGCCCCCAAGTGACGGTTTAAAATGTGAACTTAAACCGAGACTTCCCAATATAATCCTGAGCAAGGCTATACTTTTGGGAGAGTAGCCCCCAAGGGCCGGTTCAACTTAATGTAGTTAAACCGGTAATTTTATAAGAAATCCAGTATCCCTCAAGGACAGAGCAAATAAGCATTAGCCCCCAAGTGCCAAACTGAATACTTGTATTGAGCTTGGGACTTTGATATATAGAAATTATAGGATGAACAGCAAATATGCATTAGCCCCCAAGTACCAAAGGCATAACTTGTTATGGGGTTGGTACTTCAAGTCTGCATCTTAATGATTTTCTGTATGTAGGCTGATGTGAACAAGAAAGAAAGCCAAATCGCTGATCTCCAAGAAAACATGAAATCCCAGCAAGCTGAAACCTCCAAGGCAAAAAATGAATTATCCAGCGCTTTAAGCGTCATGGAAAAGCTTAAGGAGAGCTTCAATAAGGAGCGGGCGGATTGGGCCACTTAAAAGGCCGCTTTAACTCAACGGGCAGAAAATGCTGAAGCTGCCCTTAAACCGGTGGTGGATGAACTGTCCAGTGTAAAGCGGCAAGTGCATGCCATGACCGCCGCTGTCTTTGGTAAGCCTTTTTTGATTTCTGACATAATGAGCTTTCTCATGTAATTGCCGGTTTATTAACACTTTGAATGATATAGGGACACGCATTGGCCACTTGGGATCAGATGTGCGGAAGAAATTGAAAGCCTCTTACACATTGATAGAGCAACTCTATACTGGTGCGCAGCGGATCATTAGCACTGCTTCTCATAACAACCCAGCACCGACCTTGATCCAGACACCCTTAAAGGTTGTCAATGCTTCTGCCGGTTTGAAGAATTAAAGAAATCTGCTGCTAGAACCGGTGCCATAAACGCCTTAATCCGGGCCAAAGCGTGGGTGCCGGACTTCGATCCTGTTGAAGCGGCCCAAGGCTTCCCAAGCTTGAAAGAAGACGGGACGGAATTCAGCGAAGAAGATCATCGAGCTATAAACCGGGAAGTGCGCCCTTTGGCTTGTCAGCTGGTTGAAGAGGCAAATCTGTCTCACTATCAGGCCCAATATGATGGAGAAAATAAATGAGTGTCCGCACCACAAGCGGAGAACCTTATACCGCCAATCCGTAAGCATACTTACGCTCACGATATTGAACCGTCGTTCTTGATCAATGATGAAGCCGTATTTCAAGCATTAATGGAATCGATTGACGATCGTTGATTTCCAGCCGGCCGGTAGGGAATCGGTTGAAGCGGCGCAGATGACCCGCAACCATCGTGCCAAGTTGGCGATCAAGCATAAACCGGAGGCGGTTTACATTATGCGTCCTTATGTTATGCCAAAAACAATTATCTTATCTAGGCACTGTGTTGCCTTGTAATAGACTAGCTGCCACACTTTGTGTTGATATGCCTTCGTGCATATTTATTGCAACTTATGTTTTTGTTGAATCATCAACCTTAAACTGTTGTCTGCAGCAAAAAGCTTAAAACGCCATTGTGGTTGTACCACTAGGCGGGTCATCATATCCATGTATATGAAACTAGAGATAATACTTTAGATTAAACATATGATAAAATATGGGAATATATGATACCTGCCATCGTATGGCATGAAGTTGGCTGTGCCAATCTTGAAGCGGAGTTGTAAGAAACCCGCTCCGCTGAAGGAGAAAAACAGCTCCTGTGTATATAGGGTCGGTTTACCAGGTAAACCGTTCCGGGTTAAGATGAACACCGGTGTTACTCCATAATAGGATGTTTATCAAAAATCAAACCGGGTAAAAGTGTCTCCGGATGAAAAACAAACCGTGTCCCGTCAATTGACAGTCGAATCGGTTTAACAATTGTTGGTTTAAGAACACAACAAGAGAAATATGCAAAAAGACAAACAAATTGCAAGCAAAGGCAAAGACAAAATATTTTGTGGAAAGAGGCTGTTTGAGCCGATCAAGTGGCATCACCATGGTCGGACACGACCAAGCCCCCAATAGGCGTAGCTATGGTTCATGTCAGCCAGGTCCCCAAATGATGCAGTGGCATTACGCCGATCAAGAGGTGTAGCGATGGTTCGGGTTCGACCAAGCCCCCAAGTGATTCTGTGGCCTTAGGCCGACCAAGAGGCGTGACTGGTTCAGACGTGACCAAGTCCCCAAGTGATCTCGTGGCTTTCGCCTGTCAAAAGGTGTTGCATTGGTTCGGACATGACCAAGCCCCCAAGTGACATAATATAAAGCTTTGTTAAGAAGCTAACTCAAGGGGTAAACCGGAGACCGCTTTAAGATAAAAACTCCGTGTAACCACTCATGATGTAAAAAATAACAGAGACCCCGCTTTAGCTAAGGCTCCGGTTTATTGTATTGATCATAATATATACATTGTCATAATATGTACATAAGTAAAGCCTATGGCTCAAGTATAGTAGGGCCGAAGATGAGCTATGTTCCACGGCCTGTTGGTCTCCTCCTCTGATGTACGTGAGTCTTTATGCTCTCGAATATCAATCGATAGTATGCGACCCGTTATGCAGATTCTTGCTGACCACGAAAGGTCCTTCCCAAGGTGGGGATAGCTTGTGCATATCATGCGGTCTTGAATGAGCCGGAGCACCAAATCTCCTTCTTGAAAGGTTCTGGTTCTAACTTGGCGACTGTGAAAGCGACGAAGATCCTGCTGGTAAATCGCCGAACGGGCAGCTGCAGTGTCACGCTCCTCATCCAACAGGTCCAAAGCGTCTTGCCGAGCTACCTCATTGTCCGCTTCAACATAAGCTGCTACACGAGGTGAATCACGACGGATATCACTGGGGAGAACCGCCTCCGCTTCGTAAACCATGAAGAACGGTATGTATCCTGTCGATCTGTTGGGCGTAGTGTTGATGCTCCATAACACAGATGGTAACTCCTCAACCCAACAACCCGGCGTCCGCTACAAAGGAACCATAAGCCGGGGTTTGATGCCTCGTAAGATCTCCTGGTTAGCTCTCTCTGCTTGGCCATTGGACTGTGGGTGAGCCACCGATGAAACGTCAAGCCGGATCTGCTCACGTTCACATAACTCCTTCATAGCACCCTTAGACAGATTGGTACCATTATCAGTAACGATACTGTGTGGAAAGACGAACCGGAAAATGACCTTCTTAATGAATTGAACCGCCGTGGCTGCATCACACTTGCTGACGGGCTCCGCCTCTACCCACTTTGTAAATTTGTCAACCGCCACCAAAAGGTGGGTCTTCTTGTCCTTGGACCGTTTGAAAGGCCCGACCATATCCAGCCCCCAAGTCGCAAATGGCCAAGTAATTGGAATCATCCTCAATTCTTGAGCCGACACATGAGCGCGTCTTGAGAACTTCTGACAGCCGTCACATCGCCTAACCAGGTCCTCCGCATCAGCATGAGCAGTCAACCAATAAAAACCGTGACGAAACGCCTTAGCCACCAGAGATTTTGAACCAGCATGGTGACCAGAATCTCCTTCGTGGATTTCTATCAAGATCTCACAACCTTCCTCTGGCGACATACAACGTTGAAACGCTCCTGATACACTGCAATGATGCAACTCGCCATTGTCAATAGTCATGGACTTGGATCACCGGATTATCTGTCTGGCCAGCGTCTCATCCTCTGGTAACTCGCCCCGGTTCATGTACGCAAGATAAGGAACCGTCCAATCCGGAATGACATGCAGAGCCGCCACCAACTGAGCCTCCGGATCAGGAATAGCCAAATCCTCTTCGCCAGGGAGCTTGACCGACGGGTTATGCAGGACATCTAAGAAGACATTAGGCGGGACCGGTTTACGTTGAGAGCCCAGCCGGCTTAAAGCGTCCGCCGCTTCGTTCTTCCGTCTGTCCACATGATCCACCTGATATCCCTTGAAGTGTCCTGCAATGATATCCACCTCACGACGGTATGCTGCCATGAGCGGGTCCTTAGAATCCCAAGTACCAGACACTTGTTGGGCCACCAGGTTCGAGTCACCGAAGCACTTGACTCGGCTGAGATTCATCTCCTTAGCCATCCGGAGACCATGGAGTAAAGCTTCATACTCAGCTGCATTGTTAGTACAAGGGAACATTAAGCGGAGAACATAACAGAACTTATCACCTCGTGGGGAAGTTAGTCGACTCGACCCCGAGCCTCAATTGCTGGACCCATCAAAATGAATAGTCCAATAGGTGTGATCCGGTTTTTCTTCAGGTGCTTGTAGCTCCGTCCAATCATTGATGAAATCCACAAGTGCTTGAGACTTGATCGCCGTTCGAGGCACGTATTTCAAATCGCGCAGCCCAAGCTCTATAGCCCACTTAGCAATCCGGCCAGTTGCCTCCCTGTTTTGAATTATATCTCCCAAAGGAGCAGAGCTGACCACTGTGATGGGATGTCCCTGGAAGTATTGCTTAAGCTTCCGACTTGCCATGAAAACTCCATACACCAGCTTCTGCCAATGCGGGTATCTTTGCTTGGACTCAATAAGCACCTCACTGATATAGTAAACCGGGCACTGAACCGGATACTCCTTACCCGCCTCCTTGCGCTCTACCACAATAGCTATGCTGACTGCACGAGCATTAGCTGCCACATATAGTAGCAACGGTTCTTTGTCAATCGGAGCAGCAATAACATGCGGATTAGCTAGCTGCCGCTTTAAGTCCTCCAATGCTTTATCAGCGGCCGGACTCCAGACAAAGGGATCTGCTTTTTTCAGCATCTGATACAAAGGTATTGCCTTCTCACCGAGGCGACTGATAAACCGGCTCAACGCGGCAATCCGGCCTGCCAAGTGCTGGACATCATTGATACATTTCGGTTTACCCAGAGAGGTGATAGCTGTGATCTTCTCCGGATTAGCCTCAATTCCCCTGTTGGACACCAGAAACCCAATAACTTGCTTGCCGGTACACCAAAAACACATTTGGCCGGATTGAGCATCATCTTGTATGTCCGTAGGTTATCAAAGGTTTCCTTCAAATCATCAACCAGAGTCTCCTTCTCCCTTGACTTAACCACAATATCATCCACATAGGCATGCACATTACGACCGATCTGCTTATGAAGGCAGTTTTGTACACACCGTTGATAAGTTGCCTAGGCACTCTTGAGCCCAAAGGGCATAGATACATAGCAGAAGGCTCCAAAAGGAGTTATGAACGTCGTGTTCTCCTGGTCCTTAACTGCCATCTTGATCTGATGATAACCAGAATATGCATCCAGAGAACTCAAACGCTCACAACCCGCCGTAGCATCAATAATCTGATCAATGCGGGGGAGGGCAAAAGGATCCGCTGGATAAGCCTTGTTAAGATCTATGTAATCCACACACATACGCCAGGTGCCATTCTTCTTAAGGACCAGCACCGGATTAGCCAGCCATTCGAGATGGAACACTTCAACAATAAAGCCACCGCTAAGAGCCCAGCCATGCCTCTCAATGGCTTTGCGCCTTTCTTCGTTGAACTGGCGGAGAAACTGCTTCACCGGTTTGTACTTAGGATCAACATTAAGAGTGTGCTCAGCGAGTTCCCTCGGTACACCTGGCATGTCAGAAGGCTTCCATGCAAAAATGTCCCGGTTCTCACGGATGAACTCGATGAGCGCGCTTTCCTATTTCGGATCCAAGTTGGTACTGATACTAAACTGCTTGGATGAATCGCCCGGTACAAAGTCAACAAGCTTGGTCTCAGCTGCCGATTTGAACTTTAGATCCGGATCATGCTCTGTGGTTGGCTTTTTCAACGGAGTCATGTCAGCCGGATCAACATTATCCTTGTAGTACTTCAACTCTTCCGTGGCACAAACCGACTCTGCATAGGCCGCATCACCTTCTTCACACTCCAAGGCAATCTTGCGACTTCCATGAACGGTTATGGTCCCCTTGTGACCCGGCATCTTGAGCTGCAGATAAATATAACGAGGCCGTGCCATAAACTTGGCATAAGCCGCCACCCAAACAAAGCGTGAATGCGGGCTCTAGATCTTGACCACCTCCAAAACCAATGTTTCGACCGAATCATGATCATCTCCAAAGGCCACCTCCAGAGCTATCTTACCAACGGGATATGCCGACTTACCAGGTACCACACCATGGAACACCGTATTGGACGGTTTAAGATTCTTGTCTGTTAGCCCCATACGACGGAAGGTCTCATAGTACAAGATATTAATGCTGCTTCCTCCATCCATGAGTACTTTGGTGAACTTATAACCTCCCACCCGAGGTGCCACCACCAACGCTAGCTGACCCAGATAGTCAACCCGGGGCGGGTGATCCTCTCTGCTCCATATGATTGGCTGTTCGGACCAGCGTAAATAACGAGGCACGGCCGGTTCGACAGAATTCACTGCTAGCTTATGAAGCTTCTGGTCTTGCTTGTCTAAGCTAGTGGTGAATACATGATATTGCCTGCTATTCAACTGCTTTGGATTGCTCTGATAGCCTGACTGCTGCTGCTGCTGGTTGTGACCACCCTGGCTATTCTGATTGTTTTGATTGTTATGTCCACCCTGATCTCCATTGAAGCCTGAACCGGCATTTCCTCCACCGTGACCCAGCCCATGGAATCCGGATCCTGAGCCACCACCTGATCCATGATCATACAGGAAAGCATTAGAATTTTTGAACTCCTGCATAATATAGCAATCCTTCCAGAGGTGGGTGGCTGGCGCCTCTTTCGTCTCGTGCTTTGGACAGGGCTGGTTACGATACGGATTGGGGTTTGGAGCTCCACCGCGATTTGGTGGTTTACCCTTCCGCCGCTGGCCCCTGTCCTGTGTGCTAGTATTAGCCACAAAGTCCATGCTGCCATCCGCCTTATGCTTGCCTCCGTTACCATGACCTGCCATGTTGTGTTACTGCCCCTTGGAGTTGCTGTTCTTCTTTCCCTTCCGTGTCTTGTCATCATCAGACTCGGGATCCTTGGTACCATCAGAATCAGCATACTTCACTAACGCAGTCATGATGGTCCCCATATCGTTACAATGGCGCTTCATCCGTCCCAATTTCAACTTCAGAGGTTTAAACCGCCAGTTGCTTTCCAAAGTTATAACCATGGTCGGTGTTGATACTGGTCTCGATGAGTGCAGAATTTCCGAGACTCGGCGTACCAGCTGGTTGTTGACTCTCCTTCCTCCACACACAGCCGCTAAATCCACTATCGACATGGGCTGCTTACATGTATCCTTGAAATTCGGATAAACCGGCTCGAAATCGGGCCCATGAACTGGTAGAATTGGCTGGTAAGCTCTTTAACCAAATACGGGTTGTCCTTCAAGCATCATGGTGAAATACTTTGCACATGCCGCTTCATCTACGTCAAGCATGTCCATGGCCATCTCATAACTCTCTACCCATGCTTAGGAGACAAATCGCCGTGTAATTTGGCACCTTGCGCGGGCCCTTGAAATCCTTGGGCAGGCGCACATTGCATAAAGCGGGGACAAGACAAGGCACTCCCAAAGAACTGGAAGTAACTCCTGGCTTGATCGAGGTGGTTGGAGGCGTAAGATGACGAGCCTCATGTTGTGCTGCTAACTCAGCATCCCTTCGCGCTCGGGCCCGGTCCACCACTTCCTGAGCATCTCCCGCCGGGTTATGGCCACGGGGCGCTTCACGGTTCCGTGCATTACTGGATACGGCCGGTTCATCCATCCGCCTGCTGTAACTCCAGCTTGGATGGGGGGTGGAGTGAATTCAGTCACGGCTATATGAATATGCTTCCTGCTGAACCAAGGCTGTTCAAAGAAACTCCTTAACCCGGCGTGTCTCCACCGCTTGCGGAGAATCACCTTCAATCGGGATGGCCTCCAGCCGTGAAGCGGCATCGATAAGATTGTCCATTGGATTGGAATAGTGACCTGGAGGTGTCTGGACAGGCTGAGGTACGATGTTATTCTGTCGAGGCAGCTCCATCAGGCGAGGCTGAACCGGCGCACCCGTCCCAGGTGCCTCCGCCCGGTTTAGCCACGGCGGGTTACTAGTCCCTGCTCCTGGGGTATTAAAGAGGTTTCTGGCATCGAAAACCGTCGGCAGGCAAGACCGATGCTTCCTTTTCAAGACTTCATGCGATGCGTTCTGGTCCAGCATATGCCTATAGGCCTGCACATCCAAAGCGGCCCGCTCTACGGACATCCTGTTGTTCTCAGCCGCCAGGTCGGCCTTAGCCTGAGTGATCTGTTCCCTCACTTTTGCAATCTCCGCGTTGTGGGCGTCCTGATCCGCCGGGTTAACCTCTGCCATAAGCACAACCAACGCATCAAACAGATCAGATAAAACTTGAGCCGGCGGGGGCACAGAGCCTCCTGCCCCGGCCGCCGCCGCCGCTGCTGATCCGGAGAACATTGCTGCTGCGGTTGAAGAGTGGACCGCCGTGTACCGCCATGAATATCCCAACCGGTTGTGCGGATCAGAGGGTCCGAATATCGTCGCCATCGGAACAACCCCAATCTGGTCGCCCCAGAGCTGATACAATGATTCGGTTTCTCCGGTCGAGGACTCGTCGCCGGAATAAACAACGGTCTCACTACCGATGTTGATCCATCTTAATATTCTCCTCCGTGGATCATTCCCACGAAGGCACGCTTCACGGCCGGTTTAACTCAGATCTCGCCTGCCGAGCCATTTCGACGAGGTCGGTGCGTATGTCCACCAGGCCCGGTTCATCGATCTTGCCAATGAAGACGTATGCCCCCAAAGGGACCCGGTACACCGTATTCAATAGAGCCGCCTCGGGGCCCCCAAATCAATCGTTGATGTAGAGCTTGCCATGGCGACTCTTGGTCATTCGCCCATAGCATAACCCTTGAGTCCTTCAAGTTGCCCTCCAAGAACTTGAAACCAACGTCGATAGCCCCACGGTGGGCCCAACTGTCGTGGTTTTGTCACGGCAGATGTCCTCATGAAAGGACTTAGTCGTGGAGCCATCGCTATGGGTTAGCTTGAAGGGGTTAAAGCGGACACAAGGATGCAAGAGATTTTATACTAGTTCGGCCCCTTCGATGAAGGTAAAAGCCTATGTCTAGTTGTGATGGAATTGATGGGGGTTTCGATGACTAGGGAGCAAACAAGCTTCGTCTAAGTCTCGAGTTGTTTTCTGTCCTCCTTAATCGCCGCCGGGTCGTCCCCTTATATACATGGGTTTCGCCCGTCAGTTTGCAGAGTCCCGAGACCGGCTCATAGACGTGTCCGGTTCGGTCTCTAGTATTTCTAACTTACAACACAAGTTACATACTAATGCCGGTTCACGGCTACAAGCCTTAAACCGGTTCTGGGCCTTGGGCCCTTATAGAATATCCTCACGGGCTTCAAGCATACTTGACTACTGATGAAGTTAACCCGGCCTCTCCTGGCCAATTTATGCCCAGTAGTAATATCCCCAACATGGTGCGTGTGAGGTGTTCGGCGGCGACAATGTGTGCGGCATTTTATCTATTCTACCGCTGATCTTCATCTTGTGGTAGCGCTTCTTCTTGGCGATGTTCTAGCGAGGTGGTGGTGCGCCATTTGGCGCCATGGTGGCGTTGATGGCGAGGAGCCTGCCAAGGTTGGCACCTCAATCTGCTTGGAGATGGACCAAAGGAAGATGGTGGAGACGACAATTGTGAGTCGCTGATCGGTTTATGCCCCAGCACGGTATGTGGCTAGGTCAGATTCCGGCTTTTGATGTTATGATTAGGTGAGTGGTCTGGGTAGTGGCCCAGCTAGCACCCCTTCATCATATGGATAGTAGTAGCGGCATATGTTGCCTAGATGGTGGATTCCGGCTTATTGTTGTAACACTTTGTAAGGTCCTTGAGAATAATCAATAAAGTGGCCGTATGCATCTCCCAGATGCAGAGGCCGGGGGTCATCCTCCTTTTATAAAAAAAAGTGTTGAGCACACAAAACTGGTTGGAAGGAATAACTCACCTGAGATGGAGCCCCCAAGTTGAAGACATAAGTAACCTAAGCCCATGGTTCCCTCGGCCCGCCGCCACCCATGAACCCGTTGCCTCGAATGGATCCACCAGCACCCATGGATCCATTGCCTCCAAAGCTACCGCCCTTCCTGTCGACGCCATCGACCTCACTCTCTTGGTGACGACGGAGAGAGAGGACTAGGGTTTTGGTAGTGCTAGGGATTGGCAGAGAAAGGGGAATGAGAGAATGAGGTGAGAGCTAGGGATTTACCCCCGCTGCGTCCAAGGTGAGGAGTTGATACGTCTATTTTCGCACGCACGGGAAACAACTGAGTAAAAATGGGACGTCTTTTTTGCGTAAAGGAGTGAGTGATGTCCTTCTGCTTCTTTTCACGCCTGTTTACTCGGTTCCTGTGAGCCCCAGCAATCATACGAGAACACATATCCGCCATCTCCCTCCCCCCCAAAAAAGATCAGGGTTCCTCTGCCTCCCACCGGTGCCACCGCCGGTCCGCCTCATCACCGGTGGCCTAAGGGCCATGGGGACGCGGTGGATCCTGACCCTTGCCGGCGGAAGGCTCCAGTTTTAGATGTTTTTTAGAAGTTTTGTTCGGATTTGTGTCTTACTTAGGAAGACAAGACGACGAGGGCACCCTGAAGATGGAATAATGTTCTCCCTGCCTAGCCCCCGTTCAGGTGGTGCATCTAGCATCGTCGGTGGGCGTGTGAAGGTGTCTCCGGTGGATCTGTCTTTGGTGGATCTGCTTGGATTTGTTCGTCGTTCGTCTACGTTCGTGTGCCTTCAGGTTGGATCCTTCTGATCTACGCTACTCTTTATTGGCGGCGGTTGTCTGGTGCATTGGTCCTATAGGGCCTTAGTACGACGACTTCCCGACTGTCTACTGCAACAAGTTTTGCCGAGCTCTAGCGAGGGAGGGGCGATGACATGGGTGCGCCTTCGGCTCGCTTCAGTGCTTGTAGTCATGGCTAGATGGTCTACGGGTCTGGATGTAAATTTTTTTTGAGAACTGATGACAGTGGGAGAGGGTCCCACTGACTTTGTATTAAAAAGTTAAGGGGTTAGTACAGTCCAAACAGTCCAGTCATCCTACAATCTACTGTACAAGTCACAGCTACATGTGAGAAGGGGGGGGGGGAGAACTACAGAAGGTGATATCCCCTTAATTACAAAGCAGCTACAAGTGACAAGATATAAGGGGCAAACTCCTGTTTGGCCCTATGGACCAACAAAAGCAAAGTCGTGCCTGAATCTGTCCTTCCAAGAGCTAAGGGTCGGTTGGATCCCCCTGAAGTGTTTGTCATTCCTCTCTTTCCAGATCCCCCAAGCTGCCACGGTGAACACCTCCATGAACATGTGCCCATTCCAGAGCTTTACCAGTAAGCAAGAACGCGAGTCTGCAGTCTCCAACCGCCATTGTATCCCAATACTATCCCAAAGATCTCATCTTGAAGGTACAGTTAAAGAAGAGGTGAGTAACGTCTTCTTCTGGTGGGTTTTGACAGAGCAAGCATGTATAATCATCATTCTGGATTTTATAGTGCCTCCTTCTCAACATATTTCTGGTGTTCAGACGATCAGCCAACAGCAGCCACGCAGACATTTTCCATTGCATGGTACACTTGGTTTTCCAGATCCAGCCAAAGGCATCGTCCACCTACACATTTCTGAAGCAATGTTCATAAAACTTAGCAGCCTTAAAATCAACTCCAACCCAAGCACATTTCCAAATATCATCCCTATCAGTCAGAGCCACATCAGAAGTGTCCAGCTACAGATTGGTCACTTCAAGCCGAGCCTCCACTGAAAGGGGAAGGTGGAACACATCACCCAACCTATTCGAGGATAGAAGGGATTGGACTGACATATCTGGTTCCTTGGCAAAAGAAAAAGCTCTCGGGAATGTGTCTTGGAGTAACCCATCTTTCCACTCATCCTTCCAAAAAAGGATCGAGTCTCCTGACCCAACAGACGCCTTGGTAACCCCTCTATAGACATCAGACAGCTGCATCAGATCTCTCCACCAGAACGAGCCACAGGGGTCCATTGCATGGGGGGTTCGGCCATTGTAATAAGAGTCCCAGACCAGCTGTACCCATGGAACATCAAGATTGTTATAGAATTTATGGAGTTGTTTCAATAACAGCCCCTGGTTCTGTATTCTGAGGTTTATGATCCCTAAACCTCCTTTGTTTTTTGGCCTGCAAACCAGATCCCACGCCGCGAGAGAGTTGCCTTTGGTTCCATCCTCAGTTTTCTTCAGCCATAGACAAGATCTACGAAGCTTGTCCAGATGCTCAATGATCTTTGGGTTCAGCTTGATTGAGCACATTGCGTATATCGCTAGCGAAGTCACCACTGAATTTAAAAGGGTATGTTTGGAGCCATAATCGAGCAAGGAAACTGCTGCTGGAATTTTTCTCTGAACTGCGGTAACCATGGGCATCAGGTCAGATACAGTGGGTCGGGTTGTCCCCATAGGGAGCCCAAGATACGTGAATGGAATTTGTCCCACAACACAACCAAAAATGTTTGCCAATTCCGACGCCATCACCGGCTCCAAGTTGATTGGAACAAGTGTTGATTTGTGGAAGTTAATCTTCAGACCAACCGACGTGGCGTAGTCCAACAAGATTCCTTTGAGGAATCGGGCTTGATTAGGGCAGGCTGGGAGCACCAGGATCGTGTCGTCGGCATACTGAATGACTGGGTAGTCATTATCGCGAGATGGAATCGGCAGATTTAGTTGTCCAACTCTGCAAGCCTCATTAATCGCCGCTTGTAATAGGTCCGCAGCGAGCACAAAGATGAGGGGCGAGAGTGGATCACCTTGCCTCACTCCACAAAGGCAGGAGAACTGCTTCCCAGGGGTGCCGTTGAGCAACACAGAAGAGGTACCCGTGGAGAAGATGCATCTGATCCACCCAATCCACTTCTCATCAAAACCCATGTGCCTCATAATCTCAATCATAGGTTCATGCTGTATTGTGTCAAAAGCTTTGGCAAAGTCTAACTTGAGCAGACAGCACGCACGACCAGAAGCTTGACATTGATGAATGTACTCGAAAGCCCAAGCTAAACAGTCTTGTATTGATCTCCCCTTAAGAAAGCCATATTGATTCTTGTGGATGATTTTGAGAATTACTTTCTGTAACCGATTAGCCAGGAGCTTGGTTATCAACTTCAGGCAGCAGTTAAGGAGGGTGATGGGCCTGTAATCATTTGCAGTCTCAGGCGAGTAAGATTTCGAAATCAAGGTGATAAACCCCGAGTTTAGGCTCTGCAGTTCAAGCTTTCCATCATAGAAATCAGCACAGAGGGTGTAAAAATCATGCTTGATGATGTGCCAACAAGACTTGAGAAAACACCCATTAAATCCATCTGGGCCAGGCGCACGGTCTGATGGCATTTCACGAACCACTTTATCTATCTCCTCGTGCGTGAAGGGCGTTGTCAGATCCTCGAGCCCTTCCACCTTTTTAATTAGCCGATCAAGATCAAATTTCATGTCATGCGGTTCCAATCTGCCCAACCTGTTTTTATATGTCTGATATAATTCTTGTGCCTTCCCTGCATGATCAGACACAACCGATCCATCAGACAACTTCAGAGAAGCAATCGAGTTTCTCCTGAAACGCTCACTCACTGCAGAGTGAAAGAACTTAGTGTTATCTCCCCCACACTGAAACCATCGCACCGTGTACCTCTGCTTCCAGTATTCCCGTTTATAACCAAGGAGAACAACTAAATGTTCTTTAAGAATAACACGAAAGTTTTTCTCCGGGGTTGTGAGAGGCCTCAGATCCTCAATCCCATCTAACTCCAGAAGAGCCCAATTAGAATTATCAATGCACAAATTCAATCTGGAAATGTTTTTGCTCCACTTCTTCAGGGCATATCTCAGATGTTTAATTTTTTTACAGCGCAGAGCAGCCGAGTTATGGGCAAAGCAACTTTTGTTCCAGGTTGATTGCACAACCTCGAAGAAACCAGGGTGTGATATCCAGAAATTCTCAAAACGGAAGATTTTAGATTTAGGGACTGAGGTCTCAATAGAGATCACACATGGCACATGATCAGATACCAGTTTTGGGAGTGGTGCCACTGTCGTATTAGGGTGGCTACAGGTCCAATTGGCCGAGGTGAAAAACCAATCAAGTTGCTCTAGAAGTGGGTCTGTCTGCATGTTACTCCATGTAAACTTCCTCCCTTTGATTGGTAGTTCCACTAAGGCTTGCGATTGGATGAAATCATTGAAAGTTAACATGTCATTAACATTCCCTCCGGGCTTGTTACGATTATCTGGTGCTCTGATATAATTGAAATCGCCACATAGCAGCCAGTCCTCGTCGTCCGGTATGTCAGGATCAAATAGCTAGGAGGTAAAAGTTGCTCTAGCAGGGCCATCACATGGACCATACACATTAAACATGTTCCAGGATTTAGCAGTTTGCAGCGAGGTAAACTTCATACCCAGAACAAAAGATTCAGAGCATATAAGATCTCCAATAAAGGTCGAACTATCCCACAGAGTGATCAAACCCCGAGAGGCCCCTAGGAGGCACCACCAAATTTATCAAACCGCTTGGGATGTAAACTTCTTACAAAAGACTGATCAAAAGAAGCACGCTTAGTTTCACGAAGGCAAATAACAGAGCAACCACTCATCACAATCGCATTACACAAAGCCAAAAGTTTCGATCGAGTTGATCCCATGCACGCTCCAAGACAAAGACCTTCCACGCCTTATGCATCAGTGTTGTGAACATCTCGCTCCTGCGCCATCGAGGACGATAGCAGTTTCTTCTTGCTTAACTGATTTGGGCGCAAGCCACACATATTAGTACCAATAGATTGTATGGTAGAAATAGGTGTGGGAGGGGGGATCACACTGTTTACCTTGACTTTTTTGTCTGAAGCACAAGGTAAAGTAGCAGAAGAAGAGCAATGCACATCAGGAACTTTCCTGGGCTTCACTTTGGACATCACAGGCTTTTTGTCAGACATCGGCGGCACTTTAAACCCATCATACTTGTTAGATCGCGCGCTCCGGCGCAACACAACAGTATCCACATGTGCTTGCTCACTAACAAGCAAAGAGTTAATATGCTCGGCCACAGAAGAGGATCTCAGCAAGTTTTGCTCATCAGATGGAGGGGGCTCAACTGAAACATCGGCAGTGTTAAAGCACCTAATGTCAATGATGAAGCTCTCAAAGGACGAGCTGAAGATGCGACCAAACACATCCACATTAGGAGCAATAGAGTCCATCAGAGCATTGCGAATCACCTGAAGCTGCTTCTGCAAGAAAGTAAAAGGATTAAGCGGCAAATAAGCTCCTTCAGGGTGTACAACAGGTAGCAGCGACTTTGTGTAAATCCTCTTCAGCATACTTCCAATCCAACACAACAAATCAGCGTCTGCAGTTATCAAGAAAGAGACAGACGCTCCTCCAGCCCTAATGAAAGCAAACTGCACAGCAGGGACTCCATTGATAAAATTATCAGCCAGTTCTTCAACCTGAGAGTATTCAGACCAAACATCTGACAAGTTGTCAACTATGTTTTTTTCCTGATGCACACCATCCAAAAGGGAGGGACCATCATACTCAAAAAACGTTCTGAAGTTAAAACCAGTGTAAGGGGGTGGGACAATCGGCCATGCTGCCCAACCAGAATCCAGAACCTCATCTTGCACCTCTGCCAAAAAAGATTCCACAATCGCCGCTGGCGCTCGCTGGGCCTCCATATCATTGATCCTGCCTTGCTGCATTAGAGTGTAGTACGGGAGTTGATATGGGTGTGGGGAAGCATTGAGGAGGGGTGGAGCATCCTCATTGTCAACTAGCCCAGGAACGGTGTCTCTGCCATTCAGAACATAAGCAGGTACTGACCAAGATCGGCCCAATCCAGGAAGCGTGCCCACTCTAGACACAACCAGACTGTGTGGTACTTGCGAGACATCCTTGATGTGGCACTTAACCAAGATCCTGGCTTTGTTCTCATTAGGCCTCGGCCAAACTATAAGCTTGCCGAAATTGGAGACAGCCTTGTGCACATAATGTTCGGTCATGTAAACCATTGGAAAAGCTAACATCATAATCCACACTTCATACTGAAAAGTGGGCATCCGCATATTGATGCCCTCATCATGGGGAACAAGTGTGAAGTAAGAATCCTCATCTAAAGCATGAGGGCCTTCTCTAATGGCCTCATCTCGGCCTTGCAAATCCTCAAAAGCGACACAACCAACACCAAACGGATAAATAAACTCATCTGAAATCTGATACTCCAGATCCTCCCTAATGATGCGGCAAACCTCTTTGTCGGTGTCAAAACCGGCGGATCTCGGGTAGGGGGGTCCCGAACTGTGGCTCTAGGCGGATGGTAACAGGAGACAAGGGACACGATGTTTTTACCCAGGTTCGGGCCCTCTCGATGGAGGTAATACCCTACTCCTGCTTGATTAATATTGATGATATGGGTAGTACAAGAGTAGATCTACCACGAGATCAAGGAGGCTAAACCCTAGAAGCTAGCCTATGGTATGATTGTTGTTCGCCCCACGGACTAAAACCCTCCGGTTTATATAGACACCGGATAGGTTAGGGTTACACGAATCGGTTACAATGGTAGGAGATCTACATATCCGTATCGCCAAGCTTGCCATCCACGCCAAGGAAAGTCCCATCCGGACACGGACGAAGTCTTCAATCTTGTATCTTCATAGTCTTGGAGTCCGGCCGTGACGATAGTCCGCTATCCGGACACCCCTAGTCCGGACTCCCTCAAGAGCCCTCAACCAGGCTTCAATGACGATGAGTCCGCGCATATTGTCTTCACATTGCAAGGCGTGTTCCTCCTCGAATACTTCATAGAAGGTTTTGAACACAAGGATAGGTCCGCCTCTGCAAAACAAGTTCCACATAACACCGTAGAGAGAATAATTTTTGCACAGATCTGCTGACATATTCCGCGGCGTGACATCACACCACCGCCAGGCCTTTATATGAATCATTTTTTACTGTTCCACCTCAGCGTGTTTAGCGAGGCGGTTTCCTTGGCACGTCGTATCAAAGCATAGATCGTGCCCCCTTATTCCGGGATTCTCATCAATACGGACGTTGGTAACCCAACCGTGCCCGTTGGCCTGCCTTCTCTATCAAAGGCGAGTCCTAATCAACCACGGGTGGGCTCTTGGTATTCAACCTCTTTATAATGAGACCAAGGCCCTCTTCTTTTACACCCTCCATCGAGTTCGCCTCGGCTTCAATTCCAACACCCAAAGCTTCAGATTCAGGCGCCGACTTTCGATGATGTCCGGATCCGACCAAAGACGGCCGATGGATGTCTTCCTCCGTCACGAAGAAGATGTGCTAAAGCTAGCGCGACGCTTGTATCTAACCGGCGAGATCTCGCATAGGCTGCCCGCCCAGGCAGGTCATTCCCACTCCCGAGCCCGGCGAGAACATGGTGTTCGTGTCCCACTTCCTTCGGGTTTAGGCTTCCAGAGCAGATCCCTTTGTGCGGGGCTCATGTTTTATTATGGGCTTGATTTCCATGACTTGAACTCCGAGTCCATCCTCCATATCTCGTCATTCATTGTCGATGTGAGGCCTTCCTCCATATTACCCCCACTTTGGATTGTGGCTCAAGACCTTCAAGGTGGAGCCAAAGATGATCGAGGGGCAACAAGCAGAGTGCGGAGGGGCGGTCATAAGCAAATGTGCTGATGCTCCATGGCCCGTGGGCTCTTTTCAAGAGGAGCTTGGTTTGTGGCAACAGGAGTGGTTTTATATCACCGCTCCCAAGGGCACCAAATGGGCGGCGCTCCCGCCTTTCGCTCAGTCCACCACAGCGGCTGGCATCATGGGTCAACAAGGC